>VWPU01000391.1:0-16905 GCA_013398955.1 Callaeas wilsoni | reverse complement strand
CCCTCTGCTTTTCTCTCTTCCTCCCCGCTCCCCGCCCTTCCCCTCCTCTCCTCTCCTCTCCTCTCCTCTCCTCTCCTCTCCTCTCCTCTCCTCTCCTCTCCTCTCCTCTCCGTTCCCCCTTCCCCTGGAAATCTGCAGTGAGCAGGGTGACTATGCCCACATTCCGCCTGCTGAACAAACAGCCAGATCAAAACTACCATTAAGCCAGCAATTTTCTACCCCAAAATGAGCTGTGGGGCTTTTGGGGCAGGAAGTGAGACCCTCACTCCACCTCCAGATTCACGCTTCCCATCCCCAGCTCTATCCCCAGCTCCATCCCTTGCTCAGCGCTGGAGCGAGTGCTTGGATTCCAGGCAAGAAGTTCCCAGTCTCCTTTGCCTTTTAAGGCAACGTCTGAGTGGGTTTGAGGGTTACAAATGCTAACAAGCCATGGCAGTGCTCATTTTAGTCTATTTAGAGGAAATGGGAAGGCATTTCAGTTCATCAAAACACTGGTGATTAATCAACCGACTACCAGGCTGTTTTCATTAGGCTTATTTTTAAAGGTCCAACACGCTGTATAAAAATATTCCCCTAATAACGGTGCTTGTGGCAGAGGGAATGGCACAGAGGGGGTGCAGAGGCACTGGTTTCCAGGTACCCTAGGTAAATACAGCAGTGGGCAGAGAGGAGTGAGCAGGCAGGACTTGGGATGGCCATGAAGAGGGGCCAGCTGGCCCTGGGCTGCAGGAGAAGCTGTGCTGGTGGCCACAGGGATATCCAGAGGCTCCAGAGCAGGGGAAAGGTGCTTTTCTCTCTCCTCTTCTCCATCCCTTGCTACACAGCTCTGCCACCAAGCTTCCACTTCCAGCTGCACTTCCGGCTTGGAGGTGAGGACTTTGGCATTGTCACCAGTGGTGGGCTGGTGACACCTGAGGCTGGCACCTGCAGCAGGGCTGGGCCAGTGGGACACACTGAGAGCCCAGGGATGGTGAAAAGGCAGGAGAGGAAAAGGACACGTTCCCTCCTGCGCAGACATGTGGCCTCAGGCAGGGCCCAGAGCAGACCTGCTTTGGAGATGTCCCCAAGCTCCAGCAAGAGATGGAGATGGGCCACAGTGACCCTTGGTTTTAGAAACACAGGTCTGGTTTCTTGCCTGAGCTTTTTGTCCTCCTGATTCCTCCCCCTCTGCTGCCACTGGTGCTGGGCACTTGCCAAGGGCTCTCCCAAGGCAGCTCCACAGGAGATGAAGCAGCTTGAACTCCTCTCACTCCCTGCGACCATCCAGCACTTCTTTCAGTAACCTGCAGCTCTTTGATGGGGTCCTTCTGATGCATCCCAAATTTGCAGATGATACCACAAGCGCTACCGACCGTGGCAGAAACACCCGTGATGGTCACTGCATATCTGTTGCATTCCCTTTTACCCATGCCTGGGGCCACAGCTGGCTCCTTTTCCCCTGGCTTCTTTCCCCCAACTTCTCTCAACTCCTTTTCTCCTGATTCCTTTTCCCTCATCTCTTTTCCTACGTCCCATTCTCTTTCTCCAGGTCTCTCCTCCCCCAAACTTGCCCCACACTGCAGCATGTGGACACGTGGCCACACATCCATGGATGGAAGCTTTAACAAGATAACAGGACATTCCCAGCATGTGCTGCCATAGCTTTCCCAAGCAGGGATTTGCCATGGATTTAATTTTCCTCTAGTTTCCTTTGCTTGGAGTAAACCATCACCTTCTCCAAGCATGGGAGAACTTGCTGGTCATTCTCGCCAAGGTTTTTCCCCCTTTCTCCAAGATCTGCTCATCTCTGGCCAAAGCCTTTGCTCTTCTTGGTCTTGGATGTGCCCGGGGTGCTCAGGGGAGACTCAGGGCTCCCCAGGGTCAGGCTGGGTGAGCTTGGGCTGGGAAGCAGAAAGATTTTTGGAGCAGTCAGCATGGAGATGAGGCTGCTAGCTCTCACTTGAGGGGTGCTCATCCTGTGGTCACCAAAGGGTCACAGAGCCCTGAGGAGGATAAATGTCCCTTCTCACAGGAACCTGCAACCTGGGCACTCCCAAACACCTCGGAGAGCCCTGTGGGGTACCGGCAGGGGAACACTAGTGTCCTCATCCCACAGTCCTCCTGCCAGGGCTCTTCCTCCACTGAGGTGCTTCAGGATGTCACTGAGCATCTGTGCACCATCCTGGTGCTGGGAACAGGCCACAGCTTGGTGAGAAGGATCCCTGGCTCAGTGCCAGAGGAGGTGGCATCACCTGCTCCCTGCAGCACCCAGGACACCTCTGGGAGCTCCTTCCCTGGTCGCTGGTGGCAGCAGTGAGGGCAATGTGGATGCCAGGCCAGGCTCTGTAGGGGTCTGGCATGAGCCTTCCTGTGCCTGTTCAGCCTTGTGCCAGGGAGCCAATAAATCTCTTAACTAAATAAACAGCTCTCTCGTCCCTGATGGCATCTGTTTATACACCAGGTACAAACAGTCCCCAGGGCTGCCCATGCACAGCCAGTTCTTTCCACAAAAAATCTGTCCCTGAGGGCTGGCAGTACTGCGCGTGGGGAAAGCTCAGCCGCATGCTGCCCCAGCATGGACACCATGGAGCCCCAGTATGAAGAGGAGGAGGCCAGCCTGACTGCAGACTGGGGTGTCAGGAACTGCAGATTTGGGGGTTCCAGGAACTGGGTGAAGCCACAGCGCTGTCCTAATCGTGAGAGGGTCCAGGGAGATTGGAAAGGCATCACAGCTGCATCTCCCAGAGGCATCTTCCTTCCTCCTTTCTCTGGAGTCCTAAAATCCCCCCAGCAAAGATGATAAGCCAGGCCAGTGTTGAGGACCTGTGTGTTCCCTAGCTGTGGAGGAGAGACAAGAGGGTTTAAATTGCCAAACCTTGATGTGAAATTTATAGTAGGATCCTCCACTGTGCAGCAAACTTGGTCCCAGTGTCATGTTCATCTGCCTTCAGCCACCTGAAGCATTGGCTCCTCTCCCTGGGGAGAGGAATGGATGTGCTTCATGTCATGTAGTCCCAGACCAGTTTGGGTTGGAAGGAACCTTAAAGTTCATCCTGTTCCACCCCCTGCCATGGGCAGGGACACCTTCCACTAGCCCAGGTTGCTGCAAGCCCCGCCCAACCTGGCCTTGGACACTTCCAGGGATGGGGCATCCACAGCTTCTCTGGGCACCCTGTACCAGGGTCTCAGCACCCTCACAGGGAAGAATTTCTTCCCAGTATCCCACCAAACTCTGCCCTCTGGCAGTTTAGAGAGAAGGATGGGAACCATATCAAAGGTCGTACCAATGCTGATGGAGAACCCTCCCACCCCCTCAGCCTTGGGTGAAGGCTGCAACAAGGCATTGGCTGTGTCCCCAAGCTGCTGGAACTGGTTGTGGCCAGCAGCAATGCCCAGGACAGGCTGTACCAAGGGCAAGGGTCAGGTGCTTGTAAAAATGACCAAAACTTCCTTCTGACCTTCCCCCAGACTCGCCAAGTTAAGCCCTTCCCTCTTAAGATGTCTTTGGACACTGGGAGCAGATGTGCTGGGAGACCCTCATGCATTAGAAAGCAATAAAGGCCATGCTCCCATTTCCTCGGTTTTCTGCTCAAAAGTGCAAACTGCTGTTGAAAGGAGAATGGTTTTGGAGAGCCCAGGGTTGAAGTGACTGCTGGGTCAGCAGTGTCACTGGGGACACTGCTGTGGGTGCTCCCCTGCTTGCACACACATCCAGGACAGTGTGGGAAGTGTTGGCCTACAGACTGTGAAAAGCCACCAAGCATCCAGCTGGAAACCATTTAGGAAAGGTGGCAAAGCACCTGGAGGTCACAAGGAGACAGGCGCTACCTCCATCCCTAGTTAGAAAAATTATTTAAAAGTGATAACTTATAGAGGGTATGAGAGAAGGTGCCTCCTGCAGCTTGTTAGTTTATGGCCTGTTAGGGAGCGTGTCCTGCAGACCTCCGGAGCCCTTTGGCAGGGGGCTGGAGGCAGAATGAGAGCAGACCTGCCTTGGAGAGCTGCAGCAGGACCTCATCACACCTGGGTCCTGCAGGCCCTGCCTACATTCAATGCACTCAGATGCTGAACCTTTCCCGGGAGCTGGGACCTCGGTTGGGCCAAACATTCCTCTTCCAATGTCCAGCCACAAGCTGCAGGATGTTCCCATTTGACAGAGGTCAGGGACAGTGAGATTGGGGTGGCAAGTCTGTAGGTCAGAGGCACCTGTTTCTGTAATTCCCAGGTGTTTTTCTCTCACTAGGAAAGCAGGTTGAGCGAGAATAAGGGGGACAAAAATCAAGAAGAAAAAGGAAAGGAATGTCCTTCCAAAGACCTGGCCCAGAAACGAGATACTAAAGTGGGGAAAGACTCTAAAAAGGAAGAAAGTGTTCAGAAAACAGACCTGAAAGGTAAAGCTGAGACTGAGACCAAGAGCAAAGAGAACAAAGCTATGAACGATAAAGTCAAGGCCATGGAGAAAAAGCTGATGGGGAAGGACAAGAAGGAGGAAGAGATGGGTTCAGTGTTGAAGAAGGACACAGGGAAGGACAAAAAGGAGGAAGAGAAGAGCTCAGAGTTGAAGAAAGATGCAGGGAAGGATAAAAAGAAGGAAGAGAATGGCTCAGATTTAAAAAAGAAGTATGCAGGGAAGGATAAAAAGGAAGAAGAGAAGGTCTCAGCAGCAAAGGAGGAGACAGAGAAGGAAAAAAAGCAAGAAGAAAAGGATTCAGCATCAAAGGACACAGGGAAAGACAAAAAGGAGGACAAGAGTTCAGAATCAGAAAAAGACGGAAGAGGGGAAGATAAGAAAGAAAAAGATAAAAAAGAAGAGGAAAAAGGTGCAGCTGTGAAAAAATCCAAGGCAGAGGAGAAGGATAAATCCCAGGCAGAGGCAGAAAAGGCAGAAAAGGTGGAGGAGAAACAGGAGGAGGCCAAGGCAGGAGCTGGGAGCAGCCCTTCCAAGCCTTCCTACAGCAGCTCCGCAGATCAAGCCAAGGAGGATGAAGCCTCCAGCATCTTTGACGAGCTCATAGAGAAGGTGAAGAACAACGACGCTGAGGTGACTGAGGTCAATGTGAACAACTCTGACTGCATCAACAACGAGACCCTGGTGCGCTTCACTGAGGCCCTGGAATTCAACACTGTAGTCAAGGCGTTTGCCCTGGCTAACACCCGCGCTGATGACCATGTGGCCTTCGCCATTGCCATAATGCTCAAGTCCAACAAGGTGCTAACAAGCATCAACTTGGACTCCAACCACATCACAGGCAAGGGTATCCTAGCCATTTTCCGGGCACTGCTGCAGAACAACACGCTGACGGAGCTACGTTTCCACAACCAGCGGCACATCTGTGGGGGGAAGACAGAGATGGAGATCGCCAAGCTCCTGAAGGAAAACACCACACTCCTGAAGCTGGGCTACCACTTTGAGTTGGCTGGGCCGCGTATGACTGTCACCAACCTGCTGAGCCGAAACATGGACAGGCAGAGGCAGAAACGCCTCCAGGAGCAGAAACTGGCACAGGAACAGGGAGAGAAGAAAGACCTCCTGGAGGTGCCCAAGCCTGGAGCACTGCTGAAGGGGTCCCCCAAGGCATCCCCGCAGCCATCTCCCAAGGCTTCCCCCAAAAACTCTCCCAAGAAAGGGGGGGCACCCACCATGCCACCCCCACCTCCTCCTCCACTCGCCCCACCACTGATGGTCAACGAGAACCTGAAGAACTCACTCTCACCGGCCATGCAGAGGAAGTTGGGAGACCGGGCACTGCCAGTCCAGGAGAAGAACTCTCGGGACCAGCTCCTGGCAGCCATTCGCTCCAGCAACCTAAAACAGCTCAAGAAGGCAAGTGCAGGGCCAGGTGGGGCCCATGCATGGGGTGGGGCTGGGGGCTGAGGTCATAGCCATTGTCACTCTGGCAGTGTCCTTCTCTGGAGCGGGATGTCCATGATCCCAACCCCTGCACACGGGTAGATCCATCCCTTTGCCAAGCACATGCGGAAGGAAGATCCATCCTTTAACACCATCCCTGCAGAGCAGATGGGGTCAGCAGATCCATCCCTTGGCAGAGCATCCAACAGGAGATCCATTCCTTGGCAGAGAGCATGACAGGTGCAGATCCATCCCTTGGCAGAGCTCCTGTGTGGGGCAGATCCACCAGGATCCAGGGGTTGGGACACAAGGAAGAAGCCATCCGTAACTTAAAACTCACTGTGCTCTTGATATCTTGTTGTGGCTGAGCCCATGCCCCTGGGGTGGAAGGTAGCCCAGGATGGCTGGAGAGGCTTCATCTCCAATGCTGGCCCCAGCATGGAGCCTTGAAACCTCTCACACACTCCAGGTGGTTTGTGTCCCTGCTGGGCTGTTCATGGGCTGGAGTGTGGGGACAGCCAGCCCGGCCAAGAGAAAGAGGTCATTGAATGGTTTGGGTTGGAAGAGACCTTAGAGACCATCTCTTTCCTGTCATGGGCAGGGACACCTTCCACCATCCCAGGTCACTCCAAGCCCCATCCAGCCTGGCCTTGAGCACTTCCAGGGATGGGGCAGCCCCAGCTTCTCTGGGCAACCTGGGCCAGGACCTCCCCACCTTCGCAGGGAGGAATTTCCCCCCAGTATCCCATCTAACCCTGCCCTGGATGTCCCTGGACAACATCAGGGATATTCCTGCACCCCCTCCCATTGCTCTCCCAGTAATGGAGTGTCCTTCCCTGCAGGTGGAGTTGCCGAAGCTGCTGCAGTAGGGAGCAGGAGGATTTTTCCCCTGCAGCCCATGGCAGACCCCCAGACACTCACCTTTCTTGTGACTCTTTCCATGACAAGCCCTTTGGAACCTGCAGTGACCGATGCCAAGAAGCAGGGATCTCTCTGGGACACGGAGGATGGACCGGGCCCAGCAGGACATGATGGAGGATGTTTTATTTATTTTTTGATGGTTGTGAAGCCTTCAAGCTCGCTCTTCCGCCAGCACCGTGCCCTGCTGGAGATGCCAAGAACAAAGCAGGAGTCTGCAGAGTTGATCCTTATGGAAATCTCCCCTCAGAGCATAATGAAGGGGTTTGGCACCCTTTATCCAGGGTCCAGCCTGGGATGAGCGGGAGTACCCCAACCTTGGGGGGGAGCAGGGGACACCCAGACCATCATCACATCACCACAAGGTCTCTGGGTGGCCGGCAGAGTTTTGGGATTCAGGCACAGCAGTGGCTGCAGTTGGGGGTTAAGGCTTGACGTCAGGAGGAATGGGAGGGTCAGAGAAGAGAGCAGCCAGGGAGAGAGGGGGCATGGAAGTGGTGGGACATGGGGAGCCAGGCTGGGGCTAGGAGCTCGGAGCATCTTGTATGCACCCATAGCACTGCTGAGGGACCCCCAGAACCATCAGAGCATGGAAACCAAATCTGCCCCAGGGAGGGTAGGGAAAGCACCGGCTCAAGGGGGCCAGTGGGTTTTGGGGTCATGTGATGCCCACCCTCCCCCCCCCACATCCTTCCTGCTGTGACACCTTGATCACGATTTGTATGACTGCAGCCACTGCATCAGCGCAATAAAGCTCACCCAACGCTTCCCGTGCCTCCAGACAGCTCCACGCTCCCAGACCCCATATTGGGGCGCAGGGGGTGTCTGGGAATGGACTCAGCAACCTTGGCCAGGGGCAGCTCTTCCCGCTCCCACACCCACAGCCCACCCTGAACTGGGCACCCTGGGACCACCTGGACACCCCAACCTGGGTGTCTCTGGTCACCCGCTCACCCAGAAACTCCCATATGGGGGCACCCAGGACCCTTCAAATGGGACACCCAAACCCCCACAAATGGGCCACCGTGCTGCTGCTGGACACGGACAACCAGGCACCCAGAGCCATACAGACACTCTGGAGTCACCCAGAGCTGGGCACCCCAGGACCACCCCACAGTTACCCCAAACCCTTTGAGGCCACCCAGAACTGGGCATCCTGGGGTTGCCCCAGGGTCACCCCGAACCCCAAGGTCATCCAGAACTGGGTGCCTCAGGGTCACCCCAAACCCCCGGAGTCACCCAGAACTGCTCTCCCCCCAGCACCACGGGGCCGGGGTCGTTTTGGGGGTGCAGCAGCACCCGGGTGTCCCCTGGGAGGCTCCCCGTGTCCCGGGACACCGACATGCGTGGCTGAGAGGCGACTCCCGGTACCAGTGAAACGCTGTTTTGGGGGGCATTTCTGCAGCCGCGCAGCGCCGTGGCCCCAGCGGGACGAGCGGTATCGGTACCAGGGGTTCTCACGCCCCTTGCCCCCGCACTCCTGCCCCTTGTGGCGGCCCCTGCTAACGCGGGACTCCAACCGGGCGCCGCGGGACCACTGGGACATCACACACCGAGCATCCGGCCGGCCCTGGGGTCGGAGCACCAGGGGCGTCACTCGAACACCAGCTGTGCCACCTAAAACCCCGAGGAGCCGGGGCGGACCGAGGCAGTGCAGCTCCAGAGGGGGAGGGTGGGGGGCTCGGCATGGGGTGCCGTTAACGCACCGGAGGCGCTGCTGTGCGCGGCGGGGCCGGCAGGGGGCGTCGTTAACGAACTGGGGGCGGAGCGGCGTGCCGCGGGGCCGGTAGGGGGCGCGGTGCAGCCCCGGCCCGTCCGGTCCGTCCCGGCCCCGGCAGCGGCAGCGCCCGACGGGGGCTGTCGGGGGTGTCTGGCTCCACTCCCCCCACTCGGTACCGGGGAACCGGCGCAGGGCACGAGGCGGTGGCGATGGACGGCGGGGCGACGGCATGAGGCGGCGGCGGCAGCGGGGAGCATGGCGGCGGTGGGCGGCGGCGGGGCGCGGCGTGGGCTGCTGAAGCGGAAGCCGAACTTCACGCTGCAGGAGCTGGAGGTGCTGATGAGCGAAGTGCTCCGGTACGAGCCGCTGCTGTTCGGCGCCGCCGCCGGTACCGTGAACGCGTACGAGAAGCAGAAGATCTGGTGGCGGATCACGCACAAGGTGAACGCCGCCGGCCGCCACCAGCGCGACATCGGCGAGGTGAAAAACCGCTGGCGGGGGCTACGCCGCCGCGCCGGGGACAAGATTAGCCGGCACCGGCTGGAACGGCAGGGCCCGGCCGGCAGGGCCGCCGCCAGGAACGGGAACACCGGGAGCACCGGCAATAACGGGAACGGCACGGCCGAGCCCGGCCCAGGGCCCGCCTCCGCGCTTGGCTGGGGACCTCGCGGCGCCGCCGGAACCGACCCTCCGATTCGCAGCTCCGAGGGGTCTGCACAGCACGGTGAATGCCCGGGGAGCGGCGAGGGGACGGGGCAGGGATACGGTAATGCTGAGGCCGGGACAGAAGAGTGGAGAGACGGACATGGAGGACCAGGACACGGACATGGGGGACCGGGACCGGGACTAGGACAGGGGAGAACGGGACAGGGTCACAGGGATGCTGGGACTGGGATGCGGGGGGTGACCGGCACACAGACACAGGCACTGGGACAGGTGTATGGTGGGACAGGCACACGGAGGACCAGGACACAGACATGGGAGACCGGGGTAAGGACTTGCTGGGGGACTGGGATGGGACATGGGGGAAAAAAAGGGGCCACGGATGAGGTGGAATGGGACAAGGAGAAATGGGATCAGGAAGTGGGGACAAGCGACAGGTACATGGGGACACTGGGACCAGGACAGATGTATGGAGGGACAGGGTCAAGAGGGACACGGACCAGGACCAGGATGTGCAGGACCAGGACATGGGCATGGGAAACCAGGACACAGACACAGGGCCACTGAGACTGGGACAGGACTGGGAGGAATGGGGGCACAGGGGACCAGGACCAGGATGTGAGGGGATCAGGATACAGGAGACCAGGATAGTGACATGGGGATCCTGTGACCAGGATGTGGGGATCCAGGACACAGACATGGAGGACTGGGATTGGGATGCAAGAAAACTGAGACTGAAACACATTGCTGGGACCAGGACCGGTGCATGCCGGAACACAGGAGACCAGGACCAGGGTGTGGGGGATCAGAAAAAGGAAACAGCCAGACCAGGACACAGGGCAGGTGCACAGAGAGATGTGGCTGGGGACTTGGGGGACCTGGATCAGCACCTGGGGAACCAGGACACAGGGCATCAGGACAGGGACATGGGGAACTGGGACAGGGACACAGATGCACTGGGACCAGTACAGAAACATGGAGTAACCAGGGCACAGGGGACCAGGACAGAAACATGGTTCGGGGACAGGGACACAGGAGACCGGGACCAAGAGCAGGGGACCCTGAGCAAGAAACTGGAAACGGGACAGGTGTGTAGAGGGACCAGGACAGGGACACTGGGACCATGCCATGGAGGACCGGGACATGGATACCAAGGACAATGGCAGGGATATGGAGGACTGGGACAGGAACATGAAGGATATGGTGGCACTAGGCCTGGGAGAGGTACATCGGGGGGCTGGGACACAGATCCAGGGAAACAGGGCAGGGATATGAGGGGAATAGACACAGACATGAAGGGACTGGGACCAAGATGTGGGAAAAACTGGGACCAGGACACTGGGACCAGTACAGGTGCATGGAGGGACTGGGGCAGGAACAGTGGGTCGGGACACAGAGGGAACATAGAGTCAGGGCAAAGGAATAGGAACATGGAGTATTGAGACAGGGACACAGGTGACAGGGATGTGGGAGGACCAGGACAGGGACACAGGAGACAGGGAGAATAACAGGGGCACCTGGACAGGAAGGCACCAGGATCAGGACAAGGATGTGGGTGACTGGGATTAGGACGGGGACAAAAGGCAGGGGGTACTGGGACCTGGACAGGGATAAGAAGGGTCTGGGAACAGGGCAAAAACATGGTGGGATTTGGACAGTGACATGGGGCAGGACCAGGACAGAGACAAGGAACATGCTGGTACTGGGACCAGAACAGGGACATGTGGGTTAGTGGGGTGAGAACTAGGACATGGTTGTACCTGGACCACACGGGGACATGAAGGCACCACATTCAGGACAGGGCTATGGGAGTACTGGGAGCAGGAGAGGGACAAGGGACATGGAATGAGGTTGAACCACCACGAGGAACACGGGACTATGGAGATAGGAATAGATGGAATCAGGACTGGGTGCAGGAGAGGGGATGTGGGAGCACAGGGATGGAGACAAGAGGGTCTGTCACTTGGTCCATGGGGCACTGGGGACACGGGAGATCCCTGCAGCTGCCCTGTGCGCCTTGTTCCTCCCACAGGTGTCAAGGAGGAGGCGGTGAAGGAGGAGCCCGTGGAGGTGAAGACTGAGCCCTTCCACGGCCCTACCGCCGACGGCACTCCCAGCCGCTGCTCAGACCGCCGGCTGCCCCGCAACAGCATCTGCCCGCCCAGCAGGCTGTGCGAGAGCTGGAGCCGGAGCCCGCCGCGCCCTGCACCCCCCGAACTCTCCCTCGGCGACCTCGGCGGGCAGCAGGAGCCGCTGGGCTCCGATTTCCCGACTCTGCTATTGGAGCAGGAGGCCGACCAGCTCAGTCACTGCGGCGCGGGAGAGGCGGGGCCCCCCGGGGCGGCGGGGCTGGACGGGACCCCCGAGTGCCCCCAGCTCAGCCTCGTGCAGTCCAATGAGCGGCTGGTGCAGGAGATGCGGGCGTTCCGCCGGGAATACGCCGAGAGCCGTCGGGAGACCACGGCGGTGCTGCGCGGCATCGCCCAGGCACTGGGCATGCTCAGTCGCAGCCTGGCTGAAATCCGTGACCTCTACCTCCGGGAGCAGGGAGTCCCCAAATCCTGAGCCCCCCACGCAGCTGGCTGTGTACACACACCCCTACCCCTCCCCTCAGCACCCACCTCGCTGCTTTTATTATTTTTATTTTTATTTTTATTTTCCTCTCCATCCCACTTCAATAAAACTCGGAGCTGCACCCCCTCGGCTCCCCCCACACCGGGCGTCTCAGAGGGTTTTTGGGGGTGATGGGATGCAGAGGCCTGGGAGATGGGACAGGAGTTTGTCCTTCCATGCGGCTCTGCCTGGCTTTTCTCCTGGACTGATGGACTCTGGTCCCAAATTTAGCCAGCGATGGTGGGGGGGATGAATCCCACCAGGAACAACCATCGGGGTGACACACCACCCACCCACCCTCCCCCGCTTATTGCTGTCCAGGGGAGTGGGCATGGATACAGGAATTGTTCCTGCACCCACAGTTCCCCTTCTGGCACTGAATTTGCTGTTTTCTCACCTGAAAGATGTCCAGGGGTGGTTTCGTGCCCCCATTTTGAGTGAAGGGGGCTGGGTGGGCAGAAGCACTCCAGGCTGGCTCATCAAAGCAGCTGATTTAGTGGTAATTACCCGTCCCAACACAATTTTGGGATGAAGAAGTCTCAGGAGCAGAAGGGACAGGGCAGAATTCATGTTCCCCCATCTTACGATTCGCGGGAAGGGGCTGGGGGCGTTGCCCTCCCCTTCTTTCCCCATTACAGAGTCACCAAGACAACACTAGGCTATGGGCACGAGACGTGGTTTAATGCCAACCCCAGGGAGAAGAGCCGGGGGTGAATCTGGAGGTGGGCGTGCAGGGACACAGCAGTGCACGGCCTTCGGGGATCCCCCTGGGGACCCTCCCGCGGGTGCTCGAGGCCACTGGCACCCAGAGCCGGGGGGGTAGGCACCCACAAAGGGCCCAGTGTGTGGCACAAGGGCCGCCCTGTTCTGCTGGCACCGGATCACCCCAGAATGGCCAGGAAGAGCCTGAACCAGCCCCGGCTGGGGCAGTCCCCCAGTGCCAGGGGGGGTCCCAGGGGTCCCCATGCCGGCCCTGATGGCCGGCAGCAGGTGCAGGGGTCCCCACAGGGGCTTATGCTCCGGGGTAGCTGGGCTGTGCCGGGATGTAGGGTGGTGGTGCTGCAGGGGGAGCAGATGGGGTGTCACCAGACCACCGAGCCCCCCGGGGAATAGGGAGGGTCCCCGTCCCCCCCAGAGCTCACCTGTGGCGTTGTAGACAGGAGGGCCAGAGGGGTACATGGGGTACTGGGCTGCGGGGCCAGGCGGGGGGTACATGGCCATAGGGGTGAATCCAGGCTGGGGAGGTGTAGGGCCGGCTTTGGGGTCCACAGGGAAGGGAGCTGGGGGAGCTGCAGGGGGGTAGCTGGACAGGGGGATTTCCGGGCCTGCGGGAGAAATTGGGGAGGTCTGCAGCACCCCGGCACAGGGACAGAGATGGTGCCTAAGAGTGGCGGTGGCCCTTGGGGTGGTGGGCGCCGGGGTGGTACCCACAGCCCCCACCCCAGTGCCCAATTTTCCCCCCACAATCCTTCAGGTCCCACCACCTCACCCCCCAACAACCCCTCCACCCTGTACCTCAGGACCTCTCCTGTACCCCACCCTGTACTCCACCCTGCCTCCTACACCTCCATCCCTGCAGTCCACACCCCCACCCTCCCAATCCCTCCCTGCATTCCAACAGCCCCTCTTCTCCTTGCCTCCCCCACCACCCCCCCACCCTGCACCTACAGGACTCTTCTGCTCTCTCTCATCCCTTCAACTTCCACCTTGCACCCCAACACCCCTGCACCTTTCCAGCCCCTCCAGAACCCTTCACCCTGTGCCTACAGGATGCTGCAAACCCCCATCCCTGCAGTTCCCCCCTTTCCACCCCCAGACCTCCCTGCATTCCTTGAGGCCCCCTCAAAATCCCACCACCTCGTACCTCAGGAACCCTCCTGCACCCCCCTATCTCTGCTGCCCAATGCCCATACTCTGATCCCCCCCTGCATCCCTTCAGGCCCCCTCTCCTTGCATTTTCCCAAATCCCTGCACTCTATACCTACAGGACTCTCCTGCACCTCCCATCCCTATAGCCCACACACACCCTCTAATTCCCATGGGCACCTGTCCAAGCTCCCCCAATTCCCCACCCTGTACTTACAGCACCCTCATGCACCAAGCCTCCTCCTGCACCCCCCATCTGTGCGTCCCTCATCCATGCATCCCCCATTCCTGCACCCTCCCATTCCCCCAGGTCCCCTTAACCCTGCACCCCCTTACCTGCAGGACCTTCTTGACCCCTTCCTCCTGCACACCCCCATCCCTACATCCCCCATCGCTACAGCCCCCCCACCCTGTTCCCCCTGAATTCCTCTAGGCTCCCTCAACCCCCCTCCACCTCCTTTACCTACAGGACCCTCCTTCACCCCCTCCTCCTCCACCCCCAGCCCTGCCCCCCAGCCCCGCACCTTGCAGGGGGGTGCGGGGGTGCCGCCGGCGCTGGTACAAGTAGCAGCAGGAGCACATGAAGCAGCAGACGATGGTAGTGACGATGGCGATGAAAAGCACCACGGCTGAGGCGATGCCCGCGATGGTCTTGGGGCTGTGGGATCCCCAGGCGTGGGGAGCAGGGCCTGGGGGGCACCCGGGGCACACACCCCCAGCCAGCACCCACTGATACTGCCCACTGCCCAATGCCCAGCATCCACTGACACTGTCCAGTACCACTGCCCAGCACCCAGTGACACTGCCCAGTGTCCAGAATCAATGCTCAGTGACACTGTCCAGCACTGCTATCAGCACCCAGTATCAGTGACCACTGCCCAGCACCCAGTAGCATTGCCCACCCAGTAGCAGTGCTCAGTACCCAGTGCCAATGCCCTGTGACCAGCATCCAGTAGCAGTAACCAGTGCCCAGCACCCAGTGCAAGGTTTCAGTACCAGCGTCCAGCACTCAGTGCCAACACCCAGTACCAGTGACCAGTCCACAGCATCCATCCCCCAATGTGCAGTGCCCAGTATCAGTGCACAGCAACCAGTGCCCAGTACCAGTGTCCAGAACCCAATACCAGCACCCAGTACCCATGCCAAGAGCCCAGCACCCAGTACCACTACCCAGTGCACAGCACCCAGTAGCAGTGCCCAGCACCCACTGCAAAGCACCAATGCCCCATACCAGTGCCCAGAGCCCAACAACCCAGTACCAGGATCCACCACCCAGCACCACTGCCCAGTGCCCAGTACCCAGCACTCAATGCCCAGCACCCAGTGTCAGTGTCCAGCACCCAGACCCAACAGCCTGGCAACCCAGTAGCACTGCCCAGTACCACTCCCCAGTGCCCAGAACCAGCAGATAGCACCTGCATTCAGCATCCAGTAACAGTGCCCAACACCCAGTGCCCCTGCCAAGTACCAGTGCAGAGCACCCAGCATTCAGCACCAGGTGCCACTGCTCAGTGCCCATGTCCAACACCCAGTACCAGTACTGGCCAGTATCCAGTACCAGTGCCCAGCACCCAATACCAGTGCACAGCACCCAGCATTCAGTATGAGTACCCAGTAGCAGTGCTCAGCACACAGCAGCACTGCTGAATGCCCAGCACTCAAGGCCCAGCACCCAATACCAGTGCACAGTATCCAGCACCCCATACTAGTGCACAGCACCCAGCATCCAGCACCCAATGCCCAATACCCAGTACAAGGGCCCAGATACCATTGCCCAGCACCCAATACCAGTGCCCAGCATCACTGCACCACTGCCCAGTGCACAGCACACAATGACTAGCACCCAGTATGAATATCCAGCACCCAGTCCCCACACCTAGCCCACCCAAGGGAGCCCCCAGCCCCATCAGCCCTGGCTGTGGCACCTGAAGGCAAGGCAGTGGCGCTGCTGGCGCTCGGTGAGCAGGCGCAGAGGGTCTCGGCAGCAGTACCGCTGGTGGCATGTGCCGCAGCAGAACGTGAAGAACTCGCAGTCAAAGCCAGGGTGCCATGACCCATTTCTGTCCACGTACCACAGACAGTCCTCGCCCCCGGCCACTGTGGACAGCCGCCCATCACCGGGGCCTTGGGGCAGCTGGCCATCACCACCCTCGGGGGCATCATCAGTACCCCATGCCCTCCATCCTCCACATGAGCACAGCCTGTATCCCACTGTCTCCTATTCCCTTGTACCCCGGTCCATCCTGCCACATGGACCACCAAAGTGTGCCCCTATACACCCCCAAATACCCTGCTCCTTCCTGTTCCCCTGTCCCTCATACCCAGCCCCACATCCCCCATACCCTGCTCCATACTGCCCCATGGACCCACAGACTGTGCCGGTGTACCCCCAAACCCCTGCTCTGCTCCATCCTGCCCCATATCCCTTAAAACCCTGCTCCATCCTGCCCCCGTGTACCCCAGTATCCTGCTCCATCCCACCCCACTTCCTTCCAAACTCTGCCCCTATGTACCCCCACACCCTACTCCATCCAGCCCTACACCCTTGCAGACCCCCCTCTATCCCACCCAGCTCCCCGACCCCTCCAGATTCCTCCAGATCCTCCCAACTTCCTCCCTTCCGCGTGTTCCAGTGGCACTTCCCGCTCTATTTCTGGCCGGAGCCACCTGTCTCCCCAGAAATAGCCCGGGCCGAGGCCCGGGGGCGGCCGGAGGCGGCGGGGCAACGGACGGGGAGCCACGGAGTTGGGTTTTGCGGGAGTCTCACATGGCATTCGCACACCCCAAATAGGACCACGGCAGCTCAGGGACAAGTGGGGAAACTGAGACACAGAGTTCATGCTCGGGAAGCCCCCAGATTTCCCGGGGCTGGGCATGCCGGCTTGGTTAGCCATCGGCTTCGTGCCTGCTGTTCCCGGGGACACCCCAAAAGCGCCAAATGGGAGGCAGGTTTAGGGGGGTGGATACAGTGCCCAGGGAGACTCTTCGATGCAAGCAACCCCCGGTCAAAGGGGCCGTGTGTGGCGCGACTCACAGTCACGGCTGGTGGCACCAAGTCCCACCCAGCGGGATCCCCGTGCCACGGATAGTGGCACCGTGTCCAGACGCAGGGTGGGACCGGATCCCCCGGCCCTCCCCGGTCTCCGTATGTCTCTTACCCATCGAGGCGGCTACGGCCACCAGCAGGGTCCCGGCCAGGGGCCAGCCGCTCCTGGGGCCGCCGGGCCCCATCCCGGGGCCGGGCCCGGTGCCCCCGCTCAGCGCTGCCCGGGACAGGGGCAGCGGCTGCGCGGCG
>VWPU01000390.1:0-80866 GCA_013398955.1 Callaeas wilsoni | reverse complement strand
GGCCGCGCGCCCGCCCACAGCGCCGCCTGGCGGCCCGCGCCGGCACCGCGCCAGCACCGCGCCAGCCGGGACCGGGATGTGCCGGGAGCGGGGATCCGGGACTCGCCGCGACCGGAATGTGCCGGGATGAGCCGAGAGCGGGTACCCGGAGCACACCGGGACCAGCATGTGCCGGGATATGCCGGGAGCGCCGATCCGGGACTCACCGAGCCCGGGACCGGGGTGTGCCGGAAGAGGGGATCCCGGACACACAGAACCCGGGACCGAGGGATATGCCCGGGGGGGTTCCCTACACACCGAATCCTGGACCGGGATGTGCCCGGAGGGTCTCTGTTCCACACGGAACTCGGTGTCGGGATGTGCCCGGCTGGGACGTGCCCGGGGGGTGTGCTACACGCCGGGGCACCCGCGGGAAACAGCCTCTTCGCGCGGGTCATCTCATTGTACGGCAAAAGCCGTGAGGGGCAGCCCTGGGCTCGCCCGACAGCGCTGTAGGGGAGCCCGGGGGTTCGCTACACACGACCCGAACAGCCCCAAACCTAGTTTAGTTAGAGAGGATTTGTGCCAAAGCGGCGTTCGGGCGCACACAGCGCTGCCCGGGCTGTACCCCCGGCCCGGGCCCCTTTTCTGGGGCAGCTCGCAGCCCCTCAGGGCTGGCACCACAAGCAGAAGGAGCAGGGACCCTCACCCGCCGCGGCCTCGGGGTCCGGGCGAACAGCGCCGGCCGCCAGCCCTGCTCCCCTCAGTGCACACAGACCAACTGGCATGGTCGTTCAGCCCTCCATACATCAGCAAAACCGCTTCAAATTAAGATATATGGACACCCATCTCTCATTACTGATAATGTATTTCCTGATTAGTAGGTGCATTAGTTTCTTTCTTTTTTTTTTTTTTTTTTTTTTTTTTTTTTTTTTTTTTTTTTTTTTTTTTTTTACTATTTCTTTTCAGAGCAGCAGTGAGCTATGGTGGAGAATATGTGCCATGCATTCTATGGCAAAACATGGTCCATATTGCTCCTGGATAAATTAACCACCAAGACTGTATAATTGGTTTCTCAATTATTTATGAAGGGGTCTTTTAGCAACAGTAATTCTTCCATTAATGGCAAGTAAGGATTTCATTATCTCTAACTGCACTACCTTTTTGTTCCATGCCATAGTAAATTTAAAACTTTACTCTTTTTAATGGCTATAATATATGAAGGAATTCCATCTCTGTAAAGTAATTATTCTTTTTGCCTGCCTGGGAATATAAGTGCAGGTCATTTTATTTTTGGTCTCTTAATCACAAGAAAAGCAGTAAAAGGGCTGTTCCTAGTTCTGAGCTTTGGGAACTGCTTCCTCTGATCTCTTTCCATGTGTCTGTCCCTGGCACGTGATGCTGCCCCAAACAGGGCTCAGAATGGAGGGGGGAGGAAAGTGGGAGTCCCCATCCAGCACCAGCAGAGTCCCACAGCTCTTCCTCAGCCCCATCAGGAGGCATTGGTTCAAGGCTTTTCAGGCTAGAAAAGGTCCTGCATCCCCTACCCAGCCCTGTGGAAACTGAGCCGCACTCCTGCATTCCATTAATTCCATACTGATCCTGGTGATGACATTAAAATATAATAAAGCCACCAAGCAACCCTCAGCACCACCCTGGCAGCTGCTGCCCCTCAGCAGGATTTCCCATCTCCGGGCTTAGGGTGGGATTTCTCCCAAAACATAAGAGCATTCTCATCAAGAGGTGCTGCCATAGATGCACAGATCAGTTGATGATGTCTATAAGGCCTCGTGAGACCTTTTCAGTGCTGTCCTAAAATGCCCCTGCAGCAACCCCTGGGTCTGCAGGGGCAGAGAAGCCTGGCCACCTGGGGCGGCTGCCAGCTCCTCTGCCCTGCGGCCGTGCCCAGGCTGTGCCTTTCCGCCAGCACAGGCTGTGGGATAAAATCCTTCAGGGATTAAAATAGGATTCAAAAAACAGTGAGCGCTCTTTTGGACAGATAGCTGCATTTCACCAGAATTGCTTTCGAATAGATCTGCTGGTATTTGGGAAGCTGGCTGGACACTGCTGGGTCATGAGGAAATGTTATTTCATGCACGCCCTCCACAGCACGGGCGATAGCTGAAAAGCCAGTTTGTCTCTGTGCACACACACGTGTGCTCCTCAAATCAAACTAATTTCTAAACTAGCAGGTTTGTAACTTAATGTTCTTTCACTATCCGCCTGCCCAGCTTTGATCAGCCAGTTATCTCCGTTGCTTTGATCAGGACTGCTCACATTTGAGCAGTGTCCTGCTGAATCAAGGCCTAAATATTTTGAAAGCCTGAATCAGCAAAACACGCATCTGCTCCAGGCCAATCTTACCCAGCAAGCCCCACGGCGTGCTTAACCTTAAGCCACTCTTCAGACCTACTGATGTTAATCTTAAGTGCTTTGCTGATTTGGAGCACTATAATTTTCTAGAGGACATGCCTTCTGCTCCTTCAGACACCAAAATTAGCCTGAAAACAGACAGGGAGGTGCAGGCAACATCCTCAACCCAGCAACTGGGCTGGATTGGCTCAGCCAGGGTGTGATCCCTGGGATCAGACCAGGCAGCTGCTGGTGCTGCCTCCAGCAGAGCATTTCCAGAGTGGTGCAGACAGCAGCTATGGAGATGAGGGATCTTGAGGCAAGAGGGGAGCTTTCCCCCGGCCTCCTCACCATCCCTCTCTCTGCTGGGCTGGCGTTAGAGGTCTCACTCCCAGCCAGCACGCCGACTTTCATAACAGTGAATTATAACTTGGCAGTTCTGTAGCTCTCTCTAGTTCAAAGCCATGCTGAAACACTATCTAATTAATTCGCACAATAGCCCTGGAAGGCAAGAAAGGGAGGTAGGAAGCTGAGTTACTTGCCCAATGACAAACACTGAGTCAGTGGAGGAGTGGGAGGAAAACTCAAGGGCCCTGGATATTTAGATCTGAGATGGCATCCTTCTTGTCGCAACAGCATTTCAGTCATTTAAAAAATAGCACCTGTATATTTAATTACAATTACAGCCAACTGCTCCGAATTAATAGATTAAACAGGGAGAGAAAATGTTATCCTAATTAGCACCCCCAAAAAATCAGAAATCACATGCTTTTCACATCTGTAGGATGTTAACCAAACCAATTAAAAAGTATAAATATATGATATAAGCAAAATTAGCAAAACCTTCTTTTGAAGACATGCACAGCAGAGGCTGCCCCACTGACAGGGCTGCTCAGGTGCCACTGGTCCTGGTCCCTACTGCAGGCAGTGAGGGGCTTGGCACCACAGGAAAAGCCACCACAACCAACCTGCCACCACCACAGCACCTGCAGGATGAGGTCTCCACCTTCCTTGCCTCAGTATCTTTTTATTGCACAAAAAATAAATGCAGAACTGTAAGGGGGAAAGGAAAGGTGTTTCTTGAAATAAAGAATATGAAAATGTCACCAGTACCCTTACAGTAGGAGAGCACACCAATCAAGGAGAAGAAATAATAAAACAGGGATTTATTCACAGAAACTATCATTACAGGAGGTAATGGGCAATTAGAAATAGTGTTCCATAAACTCATATCAACAGTAGAAATATTGTATAAAATACATTTCTAGGTGTGAGGGGTTAGAAGAGATATGTTCAGAGATTTAATGTAATCCTTAATGTAATTCCAGAGGTCCATTAATCAGCTGGAAGACCTTCTATAAGAATACAATTTCATTAAAATATTCAGTAGTTATAGACTGAAGAGGAAAAGGCCAACTGAAGCTAATTAACACAAGGAAAAAAGTCTGCATAGTACTCAGAGTACCTGACTGAAATGGGGGGGAAGAGGAAATGGAAAGACAAAGTTGCATGAAAATGCAATTAATGACAAATACTGCTAGGAAAACAAACTGAAGCATCATTAAAAAGATGTGACCTGTACATAAGGGAATATTAAAAGGGGGAAATGGAGTGCCTGTGTGGAGAGGTTGTAGAAGGGGAGATAGCTTGGTTTGAAAGGTATTTGTATGAGCAGAAGGAACCCAAATTGCTACTATTGTGGGTTAAGGCATCTATTGATGCAAGTTAAAACGTTTTCTAACAAGCAATTCAGATGAAAATAATGTCATGCTGCTTTGCTTTACTGACCAGCAATTATTTAATCAGAAAGCTGTATTAGGAACGAAGTCTCTTAGTAGGACAGAGTATCTGACTATGAAAATGTGCTATGTGGTAGCCAACCAGTACTTAATGCATCTGCAGCTCCGGGGCTTTGCTTTTGTATCCCTGTTTTCCCCAGGGAATTTTTTCGGAGTTCATACCAGGTTGGTTCTGTTGGTCTGGCCATGTCATAATGATATCCAGCCCCTGGAAGCCTTCCAAGGAAGTTGGTGAACAGGAGATTGCTGTACCTTGCTGTTTTGTAGTCCAAATAGCTCTCAATAATTGAACATTAGTGTGGTGGGAAGAGTACCAACAAAACTTTTATTATAAATCTTTGCCTTCCTCCAGGACCTAGGGTCAAATAAATAAAGACATGCACAATTTGCATGCTATTTTTAGCATCAGCATTTATGAAAAATGTGGCACATACATAGATTTTCCTTGAGCAGCTCGTTTTTCTGTCCTTCACTAACCTTTTCCTCTCCCAGTAATGGACTACTTTTTACGTCAAGCATTTTGTAGCAGGCTGAGTCTAAAGGGTCCACATATCCATCAGAAAACTGCTGTACTTTCAACCAAGCAAGAATATTTTCTTCTGCACTGTGAGACCATATTTTCCCTCCCTTGCTCACTCAGGGGTTAGAGGCAAGCTGAGCCAAGAGTTCCTCCTCCTCCAGCCGCAGTTTGGTCGGATCTGCCCTGAAAACAGAGGTCCTGTTTGCATTTCCCCCCCCCTCCTGTCCCTTGGCAATCCCCACACATGACCCCAAGGCCAGGGATGCAATGGATCAGCAGCAGCTTTTTCATACATCGTGCATGTGGCTAGGACAACAACCAAGCCCCTTGCCAATACCCTGCCCTGCATCCCTGCACCAGCCTCAGCCAGTTAAATCCCAGCCCTCTGGATTGCACCCCCTCCCTAGGGAGAGGGCTGGCAGGTGCAGGAGGGCTGCCCCAAAGCCATCGTGCTGCCCCTGCAGAGCCCTCCAACCATGCAGGGCTGGCACAGCTCCCTCAGGCCAAGCTGCTCGTGCTGGGTTTGTATAAAAATTTGATAAAATTGCCACTGATGGACTTAATGGAGTTTCATCAAATGTTATTGACTTGGTACTGCTCAAAGAAGCCCCAGTCATAAATTTCTTCCCTAGAGGGCATGGAGAGGTTTTTGGGAGCATGTGCCCTGTATCCCAGGCTGCACTGGCCTCCCCAGTAGAGCACCTCGATTTCCTGCACACTGTGTGCTACAGACAAAGCCTGTGTTAAACAACCCCCCAGGAAATTAGCATTAATTAGCAGGGTGCTGCAATCCTGCAAGTGACTGCCACTTATCCCATTAATGTCAGCTCCACACTACGGGAGCTCTTAGAATTTCTAACATTAAAATTATTATTGGCCACAAATAAAATGTAATTGATATTCTTTCAGAAATGGAAAAAGTATGGTAGGATACTCTGCAGCATTATTAATTAGCGCTAAATCAAATATCAAAGGATGAAAATAACACTGTATTTAGCAATCAAGTTTATTTTAATAGATGCAATCAGAGTCCCATGACTTACAATTTTGCCTTTAAGGGGAATGTTCTCACTGAGGAAAACATGAAAAAAAAAAAGAAAAAAGTGCACATTTAGGTAGGGTTTTCACTCACTCCAGAGCTGTCTGTGCTGTTTGCTAGTTCTGGCAAGATTTCTGTTTTCCTTTTCAAAATGACCATTTACACTTCGACCTTGCTTTTCCCAAATATTCTGAGCTACTGTTGGAACCACTCAGCGCAAAACAAAACCAACACCCAGAAAATCCTGTTTGTGCAGCATTTAATATGAAATTTCAAACTCTCTGAATCTAGCTCCGGAGTTCCTGTTCTCTGTTGTCTCTCTGTAGTTAAGGGGAAGCAAGCCGTGACACGGATGGCCGCGCAGCAGCAGCTGGGCACTGGGGCCGGCCGGCGGTGGGGCTGCCCCGCTGGGCACGTTCAGCGCTGGCCCGGGAGAGGCGTCTGCCGCGGCCACCTGCTCGGACACCCAGCGCGGCCCATGGCAGGGCCGTGCTCCGAGAGCCCCCTCGCAGCCCCGAGCTGAGCCGGCAGCTCAACGTGTGCTGTCACAGCCGAGACCCGCTCCCCGAGCTCGGAGCTGCCACATAAATCACCGGCAGCGGCAGGAGAGCTGTCGAGACTCACCTACACACCTCTGCTACCTGCACGGGCAGCCCCGCTTCTCTGGCTACAGAACGAGCGCTTCTGCCTGCCAGAGCTGCCATTCCAGGTACAGTCACAGCTTTTTTCCACACCAGCACCAGGCACCAACAGGGAACCAGGCAGAGGAAGAAATGAGTCAAACAAAATGCTGCCTTTTGGATGCTGTTAGAGATTGAAGCGAGGCTCTTCTACAGTACAGCTCCTGCCTTCATGCTGGTTGTCACCACAGCCTTTGCTTCCAACTGTACAATCATGATTTAATATTATATATATACATCTCACAGCAGTTACTGAAAACGCTCTTTCTCATTCAGCCGGTCTGGATAGTCGAGGGGAGGGAGAGAAGCGTCTGGATGGTGAGGTCTGCAGGAGGATGATCTCTGCAGTTGGACTGTGAACTGCAGTAAGAAGTGCTTGTTCTCCAGTGGTGTTAAGTGGCATTTGTCCTCCAAACTTTGGCATAAGGACCCGAACCACCAGCATTGTACCAGCAGCATCCTGACCTAGGTAAAACATACATTGCAACACAGACTGGCTGCTCAAATGATGAAAACTTCATTTACTGCCACTGCCTCAAAAGCTAGTGGCCCTAATAACTCAGAGACACTGATAAACCAACCTGCTACATTCTCCTGAAGCCAAGTGCTGCTCATGACAGTCAGGAGAGCTTTGCTGACTGACCCCAGGTGAGGAGCAGTTCTTGTGGGGATCAGCAGATAACAACAAGCAGACTGAGGTGGAACTGTAGCAGAGGTGCTTCCTCAGGTGCCAAAGCTGGGGTGAAATACGTCATCTTCATGTTGCCTTAAAAGCCAGGTAAAACCAACCCCTGAGTAATAAACTGTACTTATTGCTCCTGAGCAGAAGCCTGCAGTTCAGAGCAGTGTGTGTACTGATGCTGCCTACAAACCTCTGTTTTGGCCATATTCTTTATACAGTGCTCTAGCACCCATGATATACAGGAAGTGCATGCAATATACAGGGGATGCACACTTTAATGGTCTGTGTGTCTGACTGATACTGGGGACAAAATTGCTTTTGGTAGTGTTTTTCCTGCTTCTTGACAAGGCAAAAGAATTTACAGGAGGTCCAGAGCTCACATATGTTGGAGAAAGGGCTGCCCATGATCCCGTTGCACAGGCCCTTTCCCCACATCTCCGACCCAGGGAGTGGGTTTTCCTTGGCTTTGCTGGGCATGTGCTGCTGGCTGCTGTGCTTTCCTCCTGCTGCCCTGACCTGGGGAGAGCCAGCCAAGCGATGGCCTGTCACACTGGGAAGATGAGAAGGTGGATCAGATGGAAGAGACAGAGACAAAAAGCAGCTGAAAGCCAGGGGCAGTTAACTGCTGGCTTTGCAAAGCCTCACATCTGTAGGGTACAAGAACACTGCCAAATACACATTATCCAAGAGTTTTAACACAATTTATTTTATGCTTAAATAATCAACTAGATCATCCAGTGTTTGTTGTTTTCATACATATGTAATTAGAGCTATTATCAATGAATGCTGTTTCCATATGAATATAATCAACAAATTAAAGTATTTCACCAAAAACCAAATAAAAATGCCCTTTAAAACACAGCAGCCTTAACAACCTAATATTACACTGCTAGGATGATTACAGATGATTGGCTTACTGAAAGATTCTACATCTTATAGCCAGTACACAATACAGTAATAATTTTACAGCGTGCTGCCAGTCTATTAGCTAATAATTTCTCTTCAGTTCATTTAAAAATATCCCAAACTTGTGCTCCTTAGAGCACCAACCCACTTCTAAAGCTGCAAGCATTACCCCCATTATAAAGCGAGAACAGATAGCACCCCCCTCCCCATAATGCAACTACTGTATATGTTATGGGTCTTAGGTCATTTCATTGAAAAATTGGCAACAGCAACAAATATTAGATGAAGGGCTTTGTGTTTACAGATAAAATCTTATTTTTCATGTTGCGGTATAGTGTTTGCAAAACTGGAAAAGATTTAATCAAAATAAGGTGAAACACATGCATCAAAATATTAGTACTCTGAAGAAAAATTTTCACAGAACTACAGAATTCCTCATTTTGGGAATCATTTAAATTTGCAGCAGATTTTAAAGATTTTTTTAAAATCAAGCTAGCGATTTTGCATATACAAACATTATAATTGCTAATATACAAGAATCTGTGAAGATACACCCAGAATATCCCTGTAGGTGCAGCCATTTGAGACACCTAGCCTGCTCAATGCATTTGCAATATTCTGTTTGTGATCGAAAAGGCAGTGCCTTATCAACATTTATTCTATTTTGTTAGAATTTATACAGTGTTATTTATTTACAGCAAAACTATTGATGTTTAAAAAAGAAACAAATAGTGTTTTATACCCTGACAGTTTGGGTCCAAGAAAAATAAGGCGAGCTGTTGTGGATTTTAGTATTTTTAGTGTCTTTCCATGGTTTAACCATTTCATCTTCGCACATCCTCTCTGGCCACAGGAATTTATTTCTTTTGAGATGACATCAAACTGCTTGAGAGAAGCTGTTAACAGCATGGCATCTTGTATATACACTGCATTGGTAACTGCGCACCCTCCAATCCTGTGAATGAACGTGAATTTCCATGCTCTGTAAATTGGCTCATGCTAAATTAATTTTTTTTGTTTGGGGTTTTTTTTTGTTTGTTTGTTTTTTCTTTTTGCATAAAAACCATGCGGTTAATGTGGGGAAGCAGCAAACACACGCACACTTTTATAGGTGAATGTTTAATTCCTGTTGATTTTTCTTCTGTGAGTGTCCCTCTAGAATACTGGCAGTAAAAGCACACAGTTCTGTGGAAAGAAAACAGAGAACCAATCATTTCAGAAATATCTTGTTAGAATCAGTTTCATGCCTTTCCCTGACTAAACAGAAATGTAATTGGCACGATGGAATTCTGCAATAGGCTAAATCACACAGTTTCTAGGTAGGCAATGGCATTAGCTGAGCTCCAGCATGAGGGGAAAATGCAGCTGCAGATGTCCACACTGCTCGTGAACTGATTTACAAACATGTTTGCAGCACACTGCATTTCATCATCCCGGACATGGCACCCGCTCATCTGATCCGATGATGACAAGGAATAGGTTCTCTTGTCGTGGAAGGACAGCATCATCTCCAGACAGAGCGAGCTGCTGCTTCCACAGCACGTTTTTCTTCATTGTGTGCAAGCATCCCCACAGTGATGGAAAACCTGCTCTCCTTGCACATCCACCTCTGCCAGTTGCTCAGGGAACGTGACTGGCAGAGCCAGGAATGCAGCACTCAGCCTTTAGGAGGCTTGGCAAAGGACAAAAGCGAGGACAAGGAGCAGCCCCATCCATCTCCTGCCTGGCTCGCATGAGCGGCACCAAGGAGAGACGGTTCAGCTCGTCCTCTCTCACCCCTCAAACCAGAGCCATGCACATAAGGACAGCGAGTTTGTGCCATTTGTTGTACAACAGCAGTATCTGGCAGCAGAGAGGGCAGGAAGCAGGAATACAAACACACCAGTGAGCAGGAGCTGGAAGCCCCGCGGCTCTCCGGCACCTGGGCGCAGGGCAGCCTGCTCGGGAGCGTGGCTGGAGTGGCGCCGCGATCTCAGGCTGGCACGGACATGCCCGTTTACTAATCAGGTCACAGGTCCACACGCATTCCCCAGGAGCGCTTGCAGTCTCCTTCTACGCTAAAGCAATCTGTCCTTGCCCACATCTACAGTCGCCATAAATCTGTCCTGCTGCTCAGAGCCGCCTGTTCCCATCGCAGCCGTCACGCCAGCTCACACCGTGCTGTCCTGCGGAACTGCACGCAAGAGCTCTTGGCTTCTCCTTTCAACCTCCGCTCCACAGTGGGCTTATCTCCAATGGTGACAGGGACATTTTCACAGCAAAACCTAACTAACATCGTGATTTTTTTCAAACACTCCAAAGAAAAGAACCACCTCTTCCTGTCCAACAGGATTTTTTTGTCTTTTGTGATTACAAAACAAACTGTTTTTCTGTAGAATCCCCTGCCTGTGCAAATACATCCACTTCTGCATCCAAATTAAATGTTTTTAATGGACTCTTGACCAGACTCATAATTACTTAGTGCACATTTGGTCATGCTTATCATATCAAAGTTTGGAGCACAGAGATTCATCTTACAGGACAAAGTTCCCCCCGGAGCAAAAGTTCATTGTCTAAGGCAGACTCTCTGAGTTCCTCAGGGGCTCTAGAATGAAGACTTGCCTACTGGAAATCACAGGAGAAATGCATCAGCAGTCATGGGAGCAAATCTGGTTCTGAGGAACTCAGACACTGGCTTCCTGAAGGTCAGACTCTGTTTCTTACACTAGGCAAAGACTGTCTTATTTACGTAAATTTATTTTAGAATGAAATGCTTTTCCCATATCCCTGGTGTCTTTTTCATCAAACCTGTATGCTGGCAGGCTCTTTAGCTGCATTGCTTATGGGGTTCAATGCCCCATCTTGCCTTCAATGCCTGAATTTACACATTTCTGCTGCTTTGCCCCTGCAGATTGACAGTGGAGCAGCACAGGACCCAACATGGGACACAACTGCATATAAGCAGTGTCATAGCTTTGGCTTGCTTTACTCCCATATCCTTAAGCTCCATAAAGGGAAAGCTGTGTCAAAAGAATTACCTCTCTTTTCCAAACAATAAATATTTTATGACTATATTGAGCACCAAGCCATGTGAAGCTGTATTATTCTGTTAGTACACACAGGAGGGCTCTCAGTAAAAGCAGGAATTCAGGTGGATGCAGTAGGTGCTTACCAGATATTGAAATCACACCAGTCACCTCACAGAGCTTGCTCCTTGGGGCTTGATCCCATAAAATCCCTCAGCTAGGTCCCACACACTGAATGCTGGTTGTCTAAATGGCTCTATTTACGTGCACAGAGCACCTGTAGCTACGGGGGGCTGTAGAGGCTACCTTATGTTGCATCAGTCAGAAGGGACTGGTGACTCAGGAAAGACTTTGCTTCTGTCTGTCCTTTTCCTCACTATCTGGTCTATTTGCTAGGTCCTGTTTATTCTGTTCTTAAATCCTACCATCAAGCCTATACCATATGTACAGTAAAAGGATAATACACAGTCTTGCACTTCATAAACTCTTCCTCTGTCCAATAACTGAAAGCCAACAAAGCTAAGAGAAGTTCTGAGCAGAAAAAAGACAGGTCCATGGTAAACCTATGCACTTGGAGCCATGACTGATGGACCAGCATTGATAGACACAGACAGGCTCTCCCATATTTACAGGCATATCTCTGTGTGACTGCAGCTGGGTCATCAAGACAAAGCAGCCTCTGGCTTCAGGGTGCTCCATCACATCTTTACAGAGCCCCCTGCAAGGGTGTTTTAGTCTGTGCATTTGGGTTTAGCTTGGGAAGCCCTTATACCATCAGTTGCTGGCTTGCTACAATCGTTAAGGCTGGATCGATAAAATTCACAAGAAACAGTTGGTAGGGATTATTTGTTGGCAGATATTGAGACACTTCACTTACAAGGACTTTGACTTGCATAACTGCCCTCAAATCACATGTCTGACAGTGGAAGAAGCATTTCACTCCTAGCAGGTTTATTTGTGTGCAGCTCCTTTACTATTTGTGTTTAAGTTTTTAGGGCTAGAAAGTTCTGTGGATTACAAACACTAGACACTGTAAAATTCCCAGAAATCTTGCACATGCCTGAGTATTGCTTTGCTTTATTTTCCAAGAAGTAAAGCTTAAGTTCTGTACATGAACACAAGGTCATTTTCTGCTTACAAGACCAAGGGCCAGCTATTTAGTTCTGCAGCTGGAAAGCAAAGTCACGGTAGCAGAGGCAAGCCTTTGTGCAGCCCAGGTGCTGGTCCCCATGCTGGCAAAAGCCTTCAACAAGGGAAGAAAATTTATCACACTGACCGTTCAGTGGCTGGCTTTACAGCTTTCATGAGTAACTTTTCTTCTCCACGTGTCTGACTTCTTTCTTTGTCTTAACCTTATAAGCTTCTCCCTGCTTTAAAGGAAAAGTATAAACATTAACACGGTCTGCAGAGAGCACTCGTAATTGTAAACCAGCTCCCAAAAAAGGCTCCACATTGTGCTGTAACAGGATAAGTAAAAAGCAGTTAAATCACTTTAACACTTCATTTCAAAGATACACACAATCTATTTATCCACTCTGCTGAGCTGCAAAAGCACAGGTCTGAAATATCATCTTCAAGCAGAAAACACAGCTCTATAATTTCAGCCTGACCCCTGGGTTGGAGTGCCCGGCTGGCAGTCAGTCCTCGGCAGAGCCCCTGCTGCCAACTGCAGTGTGAGCCTGTGCCACTGACAGGGAAAAATCGCCTTTCCCAACCGTCCTCCTGGGTCAGCCAAACTGGTGGGCATTCCCAACAGCAGAGCCTGTGGCTGTTCTTAGGATGTTTCACAACATCTGTGCTTTAAAGTGAGCAGGTTAGTAATGGAATGCAGGGAAGAGGAAGAAAGCCAGCAAAAACCACCACTGAAGCAGCACAGAAATAAAACCAATGACGGTGACAAGCTATGCAGGTTTCAGTGTCTTTAAAAGGGCAAACCCCAAAATAAAGTTCATCTTTGCTCATTAAAAGTAGCTCAATAATCATCTAAAAATAAATTCTCCACTAATCACAAGCCTCACTCACATCAGAGAAAGGCATCTGTTTATGTGTGGTTATGGGCAGAATTTACCCCTCAGGTGATCTGCATTGATGTATTTGTAACTATTTGTAGTTTCCGACTAATCTAATCTGGTGGAGCAAATTGAAAATGTTTACCCCTTGCTGGGCAGGATTTTTTTTTTTTTTCCTCATAAACAACCAGGAAAGAAGGAATAAAAATAAGTTTGTTTCCATTTTCTTATTTCTGCAACGTGTGTGTCCCCAGCTTTTTTCTTTTTCTTTTTTTTTAATTACTGGAAGATAAAGGGTTTTTGTTATCTTCCTTTCTGAATCTGTTTTCACTCAGACAAGAATTTCATTAGCCCCAATGACAGTTTTACTCGAGCAGAGACCTCCGAGGCCCATGTGCTGGGGAAGAAGGATGAGCTCCTCTGAAGCCATTTGTTCCCAGAGGCGATGCCCATTCCCCCAAGGCCTCCTTGGGACAGATGACAGCTGAGGCACAGCCTGCCCACTCCTGCCCCTGTCACTGAAGCCCTCTCCAAGAGGGGCTGGGGTGTGCTGGCACACAATAGTCCTACTCTTCCCACTGTCAGGGTGATAAAGCTGGGCATAGTCTAGGCCTGCAAAAGGCTTCCAATTTTGATCACCAGGGACAAAATCCTGTCTTGGTGCTTGCTTGTAAAGGATACCATTGCTTGGGTATGTTTCTGTTGACCTGAATCCTGCAAACCCTCAGTCACCAGCACCAGGAGTATCACACCAAGGTGAGTGAGAGGCCGCTGGGATCAGACTGCAGCTCATTCCTTTGTTCTGGTGGAAAGGCCACACAATCCACCTAGAGCTGTAAGGCACGGATTCTGCAAGGGCTTAACCAAACACACAGACACGGCTCCACTTGATGGCACAAACCAGGCCCCAAACCCATGGCTTAGACCTGCTGCCTGTTTTACAGAAACACACCGTGATGCCCTGCGCCGACAGAACTCGGCTGGGCCCCCCTGACGCCGCCCCTGCCCCGTGATCCCAACGCGCAATTTGCCAATAACTGCAAGCACCGCACTTTTTGCTAAGGCTTCTTGTTAAATGCAAATCTCCAGCCCTTTAGTAGCACTTTCTAGCAGTCAACACAACCCTCTGCGCCTACTGTTATTTCCTGGTAGTCCCCGTTGCATTACCATTTCACCAACTTTCCTCTCATGGGGGATAACAACGCGTCTTACTACCTTCCGGGTGATCTGTGGGAAGCAATACATGAAAAGTATTGATTTTTTTTTCCTAGATTCTAAAGGGAGAAAGTATGTTAAAAGAAGTTACTTGAATGCAAAGACTCAGAGCAATGATGTAATTCATGATTACTTTTCTCGTGATGACGTTGCCTTCTTCATCGGTAAACTGTTCCTCTGTTACAGATTCACCAGGAATGTTTTTTGCTTCCTCACCCTAAAGAACGTGTTATAAGATTAGCAATAGAGCCTATATTCTGTCAAACCCACACATATTTCCACACCAATCCAAGCAACAAGCACATGCTAGCTTCAACTTTATGTAACAGTTTGCTTTATGTCACACAAACTGTATGAAAGCCTTGTTCATTTAGCAATGCTGATACCTGTGCATTTATTCTACAAAATGTTTCCTTAAAGCCTGTAGGGAGCTTCTAGCACACTGTTCTTATTAACTAATGCATGTCAGGAAGCTCTCTGGGCAACAAAATCTAGTGGTCAGTCTGAGTCCTGTGAGATGGAGGCACAAATTCATGATGATAAAATCTCCAGTCAGACATCCCTTAGCTTTTCACAGCTCCTCAGTGCCTGGCACACGCAGAAACATGGTCTAACACTGGGGAAATTTGAGACTTAAAAAGACAGCTCTGCCTATAGCTTGCTAAACAGGAGGTCTTAAACACAAACACAGAAGACAGACAAGACTTCTCAGCACTTACAAAATGGAGGAAGTTATCTTACGTGACATTTGCCCGGCACAGTGCCACCGAGCCTCGGAGCCTCGGCAGCCCGGTCCATGACTTACTGAGATCAGCAGCACTCCAGCCATCGCTTCTTGTAGTACCAGCAATTTATAGGACCAGTGTAAATAAATGTAAAAGCAGTTTCCTAGCTGCTATGCCAGGGACTTAATTCCACTTAAAGGAATTATTGCTCAAATCATAAATAAATGACATTGCTTTAGAGTCTGAGCCCAGCTGGTAGTCATGAACTTACGTTCTAAAAGAACTTTGCTAACTTTACCTCACAAAGTCATGTTTCCTAACTTGGGTGCTGAAGCAAGCACTGCTTTTGATGCTTCGAAAATATCCATTGTCTGTGTTTATATCTTTCATATAAGTAAGACAAACATAATGATAATGTAGCTGGCCTACATATGAAAAATTTCCACTTGTAAATGAATAACCCAAACAAACAAAAAAATCCTTAAAACTTCTCTTCTCCCCTCACCCTCAACCCACTATGGAAAAATTACAACTAGAGGGAGGAAGTAAAAAGAAAACACTGTATAAAACACATTATAACAATATTAACTACAAAATAATATTTTAAAGGAGACTATTACAGCTTTTGTAATGCTTCCATGTACTAAACAGCACAGGGCAAACATAATTTTTATTTACTGTGGTCTATACAATACGTAGTTGTCTACATAAGCTCCTGGCACTGCTTTATAACAAACACATGCAGTGATGCCATGTGTATTTTTTTAAAACTGTTTTCCCTACTAACACGGCTTTTTCAATATGTACGTTGTAACACTGGGATGGTATGCTATTTCTAAGCTCTAAGCAAAACAAACCTTTCCAATTGTTTACAAGCCATTTGTGGTCTTTTCTAGTCAAGCTTTTCCATTTTCCTCGCCTGGGGAGAACGGCAGCAGGCGGGAGCCAAGAGGGAGCCAGGGGGAGTACTGCAGAGCAGAGCCCCGGCCATGTTTGTCACTCTTCACAAGTACAGAATTTCCACTGGTTTCACATTGAAAGCTGTGCTGAAGTCACCGCTTGATAATTAAGCGATGGAACAGTTTCAGATACTTTAGACATCTTTCTCCCCAGGCTTTCACAGACTTTTAGCTAACTGTACAACTTGTTGAACTTTGGTGCTTCAGGAAACACTGCCAAGAGAAGGACAGGCTCCACAGCCAGGTGGATTCCACTGCACAGGGATGTAAGGATGAGGTGCCTGAGACACACCTAGCTGAGATGCCCAGGCCAGGGAACAGTGATGTCCCTACAAAAGCACAGCAGAACGAACAGCTACTGAAGCCTTCAGAGAGAGCCTGCAAAATTCATTCCCCAGAAGGACTCTGAGGAGGGGTCCCAGAAGGAGAAGTGACACACCTGCCTAAGCACTGCGCCAGGCTCTGTGCAGGAGGAGGGAAGTGCGAGGCCGGGCCCTGCGGCGAGCGGGGCCCCAGGGGCAGCCGGTGCTTCCTTTCTCACGAGCCAGAAACGAGAAAGGGATGGGACTGCTGCGAGGCAGGGGGCAGCGACTGGGTAAAGGGTTTGGGAACTGAAACTTGTGGGGTTTCCTACTCACAAAGAGATGGGAGGGGGAAAGACTGATTCCAGAGACTTCACACTTTAATGAGATGCAGAGGAGATGGGGAACTAGCTGCACAGTTTATTTCCTGGCCTTCCACATGTGGGTTCAGAGACTCCCCAGTGTGCTCGAACACCCGGTACCCCAAGGAGCAGGAGGGAACCTTGGCACAGACATCCCATGGAACACAGAGGTATGGAAAAGCTCCCTCTCATGAGTAGGATCTCCAAAGCCACTACAATAAAACCCATGAAAACCAGAAATAAAACAACATGGCCAGTAGCAAGGTCACCAGACTACTTGGCATGCCAACATCGCTTATATGTACTGGTTCTTTGACTCCTTACTGCAGCTATGAGCAAAGTTATCCCTTAAAACAACCTAGTGAGAATTACTGTGTTCAGCTTCAAAATGAAATGTGTACTGCTGCACTGAAAGATATCTCCTGAAAGAAAATGCAGTTTTAAAAGTGTGGTGAATCTTGGGGCTTAATTAGCTACATGCTCCTTTAAGCACAATTTAAAGATAAATGCTGTAAATACTCAGCAGTCAGCACGCATGAAACCCAGCTTTCACAATTCTCTTGCTGGTGGGTAGTTAAACAAATTGCAGGAGGGCTCACAACTGGCAGGAGGTAGATCTGATTTACTGACTTTTCTAATACTATGCAGTTATAAAGATGGATGTTTGCTAGGAAAAAAACCCCTACCCACTGGCAGTTTTAGTTGTAAGAGCTCAAACCAGCATTGGGTTGGAATGGCACATTAGATGACCTTGTCAACAAAAGCTGTTTTTAAACACAAAGCTGGTGCATCTGCGTCACAGCTAAAGAATAAAATTCTTTCCGCTGCATCATACTTATGTGGGCTTCATTTTACCCTTGACCAGTCAAAATCACTGTCACAATACCAAAAGCTTTAGAAAGGCAGGGAGAAAACTTAATACCATGATTACTGGAAGCCCAGTTATATCCCTGGGACTAAAGCATACAAAGGCTGCAGTCTGCAAGCCTCAGCCTCATAGCATGCCAGGAAGCTTTGCAAAGCAGAGTGCTTTAATGTCACCCTGCTCGCTGGAGTGTAGTCCTGCCAAAACCAGCTGGTATCTTCTCTCTGTTGCTCTCCAGGGCAGGAGAAGCAAAGAGCAGTTTCCTCAAAGTCTTCTGCCAGCTCCACTGATTTTCTTAACAGTTATTTGCAGACTATGGGTGTTCCCAGGGACCTCCAGATAAATGGAGTTATACAGTCGGTGCTGCAGTGTTGTGCCAAAGTTCACTGTAGATTTGTCAGAGCTCTGGTTTTCTTTCATGTTTGTTTTGTTACTAGAGGGATAATAGTCCCTTTTATTCTTCCCATACATCTAGTGTTGTTGTAACAGTGGAGAAAAAAGGTGCAGCTGGATGCGTCTTACCTACATGGATAAAAAGGAATTTAAAAGCAGGCGGAAATAAGCAAGATGGAAAGATCCTAAATATTTAATTTTGCCAAAGACCAGAGGCAATGCTGCAATGGGAAAAGGAGATGCACAGAGTGCTCAAACCTCTTCCCTCACTGGCCTAAGCCAGCATCAGGACATAATCCCTTCAGTCTCGAGATCACATTCTTGTAATGCACGAACAGCAGCTGTGCCTCAGTCTCCTTGGGGTCTTGAGCCTCTGTGGCAGCAGCAGGAGCAAGAAACATCTTTCATTAAGGTCATTTTCATTAGTGAGTTCTGCCTACTCATGGAGACCTTGTTAATCAGATGCCATGACTCTCCGCCTGCGCCCGTGCTGAGTCTGTAGTTGCTTGTTTGCAGATGTACTGCTAAAGCCACAGGAGGGGGAGAAAAATCCCAACAAAACAGGCAAGGCAGGGAGACCTGAGAGCAAATGGTGCTGCAATTGGGACAGAGTACAGTCCACTGCTGGGAGCTGGGGCATAGGTCTGGTGCATGTGGCATGGAGGACAATGTGATAAACACCTCAGAACAGCACTTGTAGTCTGAGGTTTAATTTACTCCATGTTATCTTGCTGAGGCTGGCAGCTCCAGCTCTCATGGGGCAGGACAGGGTGAGGGCACTTAGCTGCAGCTCTCCCAGCCAGCCAGAGACTGCAGTGGAGATGCTGTGCCCAGCTGAATACACAAAAGGAAATGCTTCCCGTTTTCCTCACACAGGGCACAGGCACTTAATTCTTATCATCTACAGGATGGCCACATTTAATTTTCCATAAATAAGCTTCCCCTGAACAGCAAGACCATGGAAGCTGCTGGCTCTAGCTATGACTAACTGCTGCTCAGGCCACTTCTCCCATGTAGGCTGAACCAAAACTCTCTACGATCAGTAATGGGGCATTTCATGGGCAAAATGCATGCAAAGAGACAAATCTTTAATAAAAAATTGGCAAGAAACAGCAGAAGTACAAGATACTAAATTACATCAGATTTGAATAACCACTGCTTAGAAATATCTTTTATTTTCCATTACATTCTACCATAAACCTTTTGGCAAGAATCTTACTAAAACAGCTTTAGCCAAAAATTTGTATCCATGAAAGATTTAACAACCTCTGAAAAAGCATGAAAAATTGGACACTGATTTCTGCCACGACTGAATAAAAGGAGCTTTGGATCAGGCTTTGAACGTCCACATTGTGGCAAGCACTCTTATTTTTCCCTTGTGTGCTAATTGCTCGCATTCCTGCACTACCATAAACCCATTTCTTTTGCAATGCCCCATCCCATCAATCCACCATGTGAACACAAGAGAGGAAAGGAAGAAAAACAAAAACATCTGCACTACCTTGAGGTTAGAATACGATCCTATTACATGTGGAAATGGGCATCAGTCCTTGCTTGTCTGGTTTTATGGGCTCAGCCCTCTGAAGTGCTAAATCCCATGGGAATGTGCTCCGGAGTGCTGAGTACTTGACAGGACTCAGCTCTTGGACTGCTGGGAAAATACCTCCGTGGGAGAGAAAAAGCCTTTCCCCATATTTGGGCCAGGACAGAGAACTAAGGCAGCAGTTAAACGGAAGTAATAGTGTTAGCAATACTGCAGAATGGCACGGAAAGGAAAAACAAGTTGGGAAAGAAGAGCAAAGGTAATGAAGTAATTCAGTCCTGACTGTACCTGTAGAGGCACATGGCAAAGCCTTTTTTCCACAGGACTCAATTTATCCTCAAGGTTTTGGTGCAAGCAAACTTTATGCCTGCAGGCTGTGTGAGTACCTCTGTTGCTTTTAATGCAACATGCAGGCAGTAATGAATACTAGGAAGAGCAATTAATATTAGGGAAAAATTCTTTACTGTGAGGGTGGTGAGGCACTGGCACAGGTTGCCCAGAGAAGTTGTGGATGACCTATCTGTGGAATGTTCAAGGCCAGGCTGGATGGGGCTCTGAGCATCCTGGTCTACTGGTAGGTGTCTCAGCCCATGGCAGGGGGTTAGAACTGAACAATCTTTAATGTCCCTTCCAACCCAAGCCATTCTATGATCCTATTAATACAGGCTACAGTAAAACAACACAGTTCCCACATGCAGTTCTGCTCAGCAGAGGCTCCAAGCACACCTTCACTCCCTCCCGAGTGCTGCTGGACATAAGCTGGCTCTGGGGCTGGGCACAGCACCCACTTTGCCAGGCACTGAGGCACTGGCAGGTGAGAACCTGCTGCTCCTGGCCACTGCTCGGGGCCCTGCGGCAGCAATGTGAGTTATTTTCCCTCTGCAGGCTGCAAGCATTGCTCCAGGCCAATGAGCACTACATCCTGACACCTCTTCCCTGATCGAGGAGCTGTACCTCAGCTTGTGCATGCTCTCCCAGTGATTTCAGTTCACCCAAAGTGAACCTCTGCTCCCAGCAAGGTGCAGAAAAAAAATCCAGATCCCTACCAATATTAAATCTTGATTTTTCCATTTCGTGCCACCATTTCATGAACTTTACATGATCAAAATGGTTGCTTCTGCTACAAACTCTTTCTCTAAAAGGCCTGATAATGTTGCTTCCAAACTGTTTCTTGTTCTCTTTTGAGCTTGTCTTGAGATGGAGAGTGGGGGATAAAAAAAGAAGCTATAAATGATCAGAAAATAACCAAAGAATCACATGTATTTTCTAATCAAGAGACAGGTACAGCTCTAATCCAGCTGAGATCAGACACGTTCCCAACAGCGCGGGTTCAGCCGCCTCCACTCACCATGCACACCCTCCCCACTGGGTCTGCACTAGCTGCAGATTCCAACACTAAATATGCTGCTTTACCATGCCTCTGTTAAAAGTTCTACCCCAAATTATACCACCACATTTAAAACCAATTTTCTATGCCTTTCTCTAAACACAGGAGCTGTACTCGGAGAGCAAGAGAAAGCTGCCTTTGACACGCTTTCTCCTTTTCTACTCCAACATTTCCTGACTGCAAACCAGTGGACACCAAAATAGCTCAGACATAAATTGGGTGGGGGCCCTTAGCCACAGGCCAACTGTGCAGTCTTTGAAGCTGCAGCACTTACACACACTCACACTTTGTGTGTTACCAGAGACTCCTGCAGCACTGGAGGGGCCGTGATCGCCCACAGGTCGCCTGCCCCTTTTGAAAACAGAAACCACATTCCTAAGCATGAGCAGTCATGGCTTATCTGCAGGGGGAATTACTGAGGAAGGGTTATACCCTGACCTGCCCAGAGCCTTTCAGGAAAGGCAGCAGGTCCTGCATGGGGAAATGCGGGATCGGACAAAACATTCATTTCTGCTGAGTTCAGTTTTGCCATTCCTGTCTTGTCCCGAATGGAAGCACGACAGATATACTGAAAGAATTCACGGTGAAGGCAGCCAGAAAAATCACCCTTCCTCTTCCAAAAGCATCTGCACCTAGGACTGTTTGGCAGCTGTGCAGAGCAGCCTATCTGCCACTCGCATTACACAAAAGGTGCAGTGCTTTTTGAGGTGTGCAGACTCCTCTCAACAAAGCATGCGAGCAACAGTGATATGGATATGTGCAATTGAAATGTCACAATTTATTCCTAAAGTAACAATTACAGCTTAGGCAAATTGCACTAGTGCTGTAATAGCACTGAGGTGCCTGGCTGGTTTTTTTCATGGCTTGGCTACATGATTTTCTAATAAGAATCTAATAAATCCTGTAAGTTACTGAGGATTTACACAATGGTTTCTGATAGAGAATTATTTTCTCATGCTTTATGCTGCAAGAAAGTAATGCCATACTGTATGACCATACAAAAAATATTATAAGGGCAAACATGATTACACCATTGTTATCAGTATATATAGTATATTGTGCTGTAAATAAAGGCCACCTGTGAATAAATATACTAAATAGAGTCTACTGAAGGTAATGCAAAGACTTTTATTAACTTTGGTAGATTTAAAAGCATCTGCTGTATGGAGAAAGTTTTCCAGAACGCATTAAGCCCTTAGGACCACAAGTTTCAATCAGAGTACGTGCCTCATACTTTCCTATATCCCACTCACATATTCCTGCAAATGTTTGACTTGTAACTTAGAATTTTTTACAGACAACAGGAAAAAAAAAAAAAAGCTTGTTACCCATCTCTGTCTGTGGCTCATATTTGCTCTACGGGAGACCAACATGCTGCATCTAGCTGCAGTCTTTAAGATGCCATGCACAACAGTGGCAGTGAAGGACACAACACTCCATGCAGCACAGTTGTTTTCCAGCAGACAACACCCATAAACCTGTGTTAAAGCAAGGAAAGGCCACCTAGCACTGGGTTATAAATCCATACTGGCAATGGAAAGCACATTACCAGGAGGCTCCAGTATGCCAAAACTGACATTCTGACACAGCAGATCAAACCCACGTCCATGCCAACGTCGCCTCAAGAAAGCAAACCACAAAGTACCTTCAGAATCAACCGCCGTCGGTAAACTCTTGTAGTAATTCTCTGCTCTTCATCTGAACTGGAATCACTCTCAATCTCACTGTCACTGTCACTACATTCCTAATAAATGCAGTTTTAGTACATTTGAACAGCACGTTTGCAAGACAGAACATGCTGATCAGGATGAGGAGAAGAAAACAGAGGTTATCACAGACAGTGTTTTCCCTGTCTCTGTTATGTACATAATGACTCGCAGTTTCACTGCTAAAGTACATGATGGGAGGAGGCCTTTTTGCTCCTTGGCATGCTGTAACCTGATAATTACACCAGCTATAGAATATCTCAGCAGCTCTCAAGTCTCAGAAAATGGTATTTGGAATGCATCTGACCTGTGAAATTTCAAAACCTTACGTAATTCTTTAAAATTTTGTGTAAAATAATCCCTAAACCTTGTCATAACACATTGATTTTTTTTCTCCTAAAAATTATTCTTTCAAACAAGTTTTATGGATTCACAAGGCATGGGAAGTAAATTCCCTAATAAAAAAAGAAGAAGACAGTCACACAGAAAGATTCAGTGGAGCGCCTCCACACAGAAGGTTACAAAAAGGCCTTCTGAAGAACTTCTCCATGTAAATGGATTTCCTGCTCAGTATTCACCTGCTTTTATAAGTGGCAAAGCTGCAGTGCGAAGCACAATCATTCTGCATTTTTTCAAGAAGGGAGCTTTCAGAGCTCAGCTCAGGGGGCACAGCTGGTCTCAGCCTGGTGCTGAGAGGTACTGCAGCTACACACAGGTGTCTACTTTGCCCTGGCACCCTCTGCCAGCCCCGGTGTTTTCCCCTCCAAAGCCCAAGGCACTCAGCTTTGGGGCTGAGCAGCTCTGTGTGCACATGCCTGACAAAGGGCTTCCCACCTCTGTGTGTGACAGATGCAGGGCAGACACCCTTCTCCTATGATATCTGGCTGAACCAACCCTTTTCTGAGCAGAGAAATTTGAAAATTTCCTCTGTTTTACTCAATGACAGCCCCAAAGTGATTTTAAAATCATTAATAGTGGATATTGTGAACTGTATATCTGTTTCTCTTTTTGAATCTGGCCCAAGACATCCTAAACAAGAAGCATTTCTCAGAAATTATATGCAAAATAAGAGTGGGCCCAGGTGGGTGGAGGAGAAAAAGAACTATATAACAAAAAGCATTCAGGGCAGGATGACAGAATTCATCTGCAGTCCTCTGGCACTAGTCAAATATAGATACAAAAAATTATAAACCAATCCTCTCCTGAAGAAGCAACAAGAAAGCAGAATATTTCCAGAGGGCAGGAAGGCTTTAGAGGAAGAGTTATTTTTAATGAACAGCTTTAAGTGGTTTATTTGTGATGGAATTCTGACACTGAGAGTCACCTTGACCATGTGCTGGACATCATCCTCTTTGGAATAACAGAGCAACTGTGCTGTGTCCCTCTCATTCAAAAAGATCACTGGAATGTGATGCTTGAGCATTTGTAGAGAATTATATGACCCACACCATTACTGCACTACTTTTGTATATGTTTACATGGACTTGGGATGAGGCCAAGGACTTGTTTCATCCACGTCACCAGGCGTCAGACCAGTATCAATTGTCTGAGTTTATCTCTTGGTGCAAACTCTGTTCCAAAGCAGTGCTGCAGCCCTTCTCCTCCAGGTGGGTGACTATTGCTTCCTGGCTCCTTCCAAATGGGTCACAGATAAAATATCTTACTTTGGCAAGTAGTTGTACTTTGTTCCTGCTTTCTCTCCACAGAAGTAAATCTGCTGCTTCCATATTTTTCTCTTTAAGGAGCATTTCTGAAGAATGCCTTGCAGAAAGACTGCAGTTGAAATTTTCTTTCTGTTTTCATGACAGCACGTGAAGCGTCTCACCATGAATTGGACTGTATTAGTAATTAAACTTATTGAATTCAAATTAGATTAGAAGGCATTATTGAAGAAGTATCAACAAAATAATAGAAGCAGTTCTTGTCATTCTAACAGATGCTAGTGTCTTATCCATTCAGGCTTTATGAGAGACCCACATTTTGAAAAGACATTATTTTCTCACACCAGTTTATTCAAAGATCATGCCTATAAAAAGGTTTGTTATTTAGTAGATAAGATTATCAGCCTTTACCAATAAAGCAAAGTAGTGCAGAGCGCACGCCTAAGAAAAGCACTTGCTTATTCCTCTCAATCCAGATGGGATATCCAACAGTAAAGAGCACACGAAAGTGGGTGACAGCTTCTCTTCCCACTGATGGGAATGCAGAGGGGGAAGTGCAGCGTGTCAGCACACCCTCAGCACATCACAGCGTGCAAGTACACTCACTCCTGCATTTAATCAGAGCATGGCACCACCACACTGAGGTCTGCCCCAAAGCCTACAAGCACTGAGGAACGCTGCCATCTGCCTGTAGCTGCCTTTGAGGATCACGAAGGCTCTCACATTTTTGAAGTATTCCAGTAACTAGCGAACATTAGGAAAGATCTTACTGTGTCATGAACTAATAACATGATAATAGCAATCATATGCTGCATAACTGCCTGAGACTGATTACGTTACCATCTAATAAAAGAATTTTTGGTTGTATAATGAAAAGAATAGTTTAAAACGAATTAATTTAAACCTGAATGATTTACTGCAGCCCACCACAGCCAACATTTTTATTGTGCTACAGTAAAAAAAATCCAAAAAACTGTATAATGTAGAAACAATTCTACTGAAATATCTTGCTTCCAAAAGTTACAATCTCCTCCTGTATTATGCCCAAGAAAAGACAATCTCAGCAGACAGGGGAATGTAGAAGAAACTCTCCAATTCCCCTTTTCAGCATGGTTCCCTGCTGGCCCTGAGGTCTATTCAGGTGACCGTCCCACTGCTGGGGTCTGAGGTGCACACAGCTACCGGGCTACAAGCCATTCTTTGAGCCAACTTTACTTCTAAGCTTCTGGTAAATAAATAGAAGCAACTGAGAAAGCTATCAAAATCTTCATTGTCAGAAAGCAACTTATAACTGGGGTTCTGCAGTTAAGGATGTATGAGTCAGGCAAGGTAGAAAGGAAGGGGAGCCCCTCGGCAGCATTTCAAGGAGAAAGAACCACCACCTGGAAAAATGCTTTACACATGTGGAAATCTTTTGATTCCTCTTGGCTGGATGGACTTTGAAGTTGGGATGAACAAGGCCGTGAAAAAGAAAACATAAGGAGGAGATTAAGAGGAGATTAAGTATCACCCAAAATTTATTTTTCTGCAAATTAACAGAATAAAAAAAATGCAGAAACTGTTGGGGACAAAAAGCAGGACAGAGTCTGAAGGGTCCCTATATTTCTTTGCTCCTATCATTAGCTTCGACGTCACAGGAAGAGTGGGGAACCAGCGGCAACACCTTAGTGGAAATGGATGGAGGACAGCTAAGCTGTTTGGCACTGTTTGCATCAGTGGAATGTCATGGCAGGGAAGGGCCTGTTCCCCAGTGATGTGCGACAGTGCTCCCAGAAGCTGCTCTAACCTCTTCCAGGGCTCAGGGCCAGGCAGGGAGGGGATTATGCAGCCCTGCTTGGCTCCCCTGCCCATCTTGACTCCATCCCATTCTATTCACAACACAAATATAAATTTCCAGTACCTTCCATCTTTCTCAATTCAGTAATAAACTGAAAAGGCATAAAGGAGGAAAAAAAACCCCAAATCCTAACCCTGTCACAAACAACATTACAAGTCATACAAAAAAAATTGTCAACCAATATGTCAAGCAACAGGGACTCCTCACATTGTTAATTATTAGAGGACATACTGTACCTTCTGTTCAGACATTACTGCTCCCTCCTCCTCTTGGATGCTTGTTCTTGGCTTGCCGTCCTCCGAAGTACTCCAGCCCATCTTCTTCACACTGACAGGCACAGATGTTTTGCTGCCTTCTGTTGTTGGCTTGCTGGTCTCTTCCAAAGATTTCTGATATGCTGTTGATGATAATGTTTGCTCATCAGTACCAGCTGAGATCTGGGACTTTGTTTTCAGGGCTTCTTTGTCACTGTGTTTTCCCACATCATTTAAAGCTTCCTGGATGTAGGATTTAGTTTTTGCCTCTGATGTGGACTCGGATAAGCTTCCATTTGTTTCTGGCTTCCCTGCTTCTCCTTTGACATATGAGGTAACAGAATCCCGACATTGGTCCGAACTACAAGAAAAAGAAAAAGGAACAGGCAGCTGTTCAGGGCTTAAATCACAGGCAGAAGGGCAAAGCACCAAGCCTCTTACTGAGCCTTCATTCTGAGGCCATACGTTTCACACAGAGAAAAGTAAAAATTTAGACTCCACTTGCAGACATCAATCTATTTAATAACCATGTCTTCTGCATCATGGCATCGTTTCAGAAGAAATGAAAATATGGTGGACACTGGAAACAAGGCCAAATGCTTTATGTTAATCTCCTTCTGCTTGGTGAAGGAGAGCAAAAGGAGAAAAAACAATACACAAAGCCTACCAGTTCTCCTGTATAATCATGAGCTAAAGACTCGAGGCACTAATTTTTAAACCGCTCTCTAACGAAAGAGGTGATGAAAGTATCTGTGACCATGCAATTATCAGTTATTTTTCTCCCAAAGTACAATATCTGTACTCCAGACAGGTCATGCCTTTTAAAAAATACTGTTATCTGCAAATAAGTCCTTAGATACTGCAGAGTCTCAATAATATGCAGAGCCAAGGGCAAGGAAGGTTACTAAAAGACAGAAAGCTGACCAGAATTTTGCCTCAGATTACCTATGGAGAGGTTTCACCTACATTTCTGATAAACAGTTTTCTTTTCCTTTGTATTTTTGCTCACTTTCTGTTAAAAACTATGACTGTGTAATGCTGACGTGAAAATATGCCAGCTGTTTGCTGGCAAAACTCTTATAAAAAGATAGCAAAGTGAATTCATCTAGATAGAAATTGGCATCTTCTTAAGGAAGACCTTTTACTTCCAGAAGTGATCTATTTTACTAATTTAATACAATATAAAATGTAGAGTAACAGCACTTGTTTAACCACAGGAATCACATCAGTAGTAGTTCAAGTGCTTTATAGTATTGAAAGACAATGAATTTGCTGAAATCAATGAACAAATTCCCACTGGATTTGATAAGAGAGTATCTAATGCTACTTGAACCTTAAAACATCCTGAGTCAAAGATGCAAAGGATGTAAACTGCTGACAGACAAATGATCACTGTGCAGATAATCATCCTGTGCTGATTTATAGCTCCTGCAGACCTGGCTCCTTCAATGAGTGATCACAGGAACCCCTTGCCCAGTGGCCATCAGTAGGGCTGAACAGGACAACATATATTGTGAATGTTGAAAGCTTAAGGAGGTCCAAGGGCAGGCTGGAAAAGCTCATGCAAGAGAAATGCACTGAGGATAAACATATAGAAAGCATCCCTCTCAGCAGGTCATTATGTCAAAGACAAGTAGAGCTTGGGAGAGTGCAGGGGGAAAATAGCACATACATCCGCTCTCCTTCCTCTGCAGTCACTGCTGGGAGACAACATAGAGGACTAGGCAGGTTTGGTATCACCATTCTCACCTTCTTATGCCTCATAACTCATCTTTTAAAAAGTCTACTAAATTAGCATTACATACTACCCTTGAAGTAAGTGTTATAAAAAGTGACAATTCAAAAATTGGCTTATGGGAAAAGTAACAATTATCTGAGGGAAGGCAACGAGATGCAAACAGAAAGGATGACTGCTAAAAAGGTGCTCAAAAATAAGAGTAATGCAGTACCCTGGTTTCAGATAATGTTCTTGATTTCAGCTACATCTATGCACCACTTACATGAATTAAAAATAGAAATACACATGATAAAGAACATGAAAAGAAATATTACCTTCTAAAGATAATATCAAATATTTCTCAAATGCCTATATTGAGAACTAAACCTGATAAATACACATTTTTAAAGATGTATCTGAGGGCAAATGAAGTTCTTCTTTTAAATGTGTAAGTATATACCCATGCTCTCGCAGAGCAGAGAACAGCAGCCTGTGCAGCGCTGCTGGCGGCCGAGGCAGCGCGGGAACTGCTGACACGCACAGCAACACAGAGGCGCTCACCTCTCGTCCAAGCGATCCAGCAGGCTGCCGCCTATCCTGCGTCCCGACGTCGGTGCCTCGGAGATGCTGGAGGAGTCAGGCTGCCAACCTGTAATTGAAGACATTTCGCGTTCTGCTTGTTGAACATCTTTAAGAATTGACCATGCTCTTTCTTCCGTCATCTCCTCAGACTCAGCTCCTTCTTCCAGATGAATGTCCTCAAACAGAGACTTAAACTTTTCTGCCGCCATCTCCTCATCAGTACCAGACTTTTCTCTCTCAGGCTGTTCAGTCCTCACTCCTCTTTTACTAGTCTCTTCACTCTGCCTTTGTTTAGCATCTTTGGATATCCCGCCATAACTACCGAGATACCGCGGAAAATCCTTAAGGTCCACTTCCTCCAACTGGCTCTCGCCTATGGAAATATCTTTAGGTGTTCCTTCTCTAGGCACTGAGAAATCAACTTTGCTGTCATCCAGTGAAGTGTCCTCTTCAGTCACCACTGGCGGTGCTGCTGCTGTACCATCTACGTGTCCCTGGGAGGTCACTAACACGTCACTCAGTCTACTGGGAGTTCTAAGGGGTGACTCTAGGCTAGAGGTGTCGCTAAGGAAATCGTCCTGGTGGAAAGGGGTGGGTGGCACGAAGCGCAACCCAGTGGGAGTTTCCAGTTCCACTTGAATGGAGGGATAACCTAAGGAAGACAGCACATTTGGACTGACTGGGATGAAGCATGGAGCAACAAATAAGCAAATGCCAAATGATGCATGGGTTACATAAAGTACAAAACATACGAGGAGGTGCAGGTGTATAAGAACCAATGCAGTTCTGATAGATTTTGTTACTTTGTCCTAAAGAGATGGAACAAAGAATAAGTACTGCCAGTGAATATTACAATGAAGCCAGTACTTCTGACTATTATTTTAATAGCCTGCAAAGTTTTCAGCAATTGCTTTTGCAGCCATTTAAAACATTTTCAGTCTACAGCAGATTGTCTTATGAGCATGCAATAAACCAAATGCGGACAAGGGTGGTTGTCCCTTTACATACAAGACAATCTCTTGAAGCCATATTGTGTAAATCTTTATTTCCAAGTTTTTATTTATTTTTTTTTTTTAAATTTGGAAGTTTAATTAACAGATTTTAAAGACAGCAGTAGATCATAACATAGGACAGCCACTTTTTTTTTCAGTAGGTATTATTTCTAAAACAGGTCCACATTTTTAATATGCTTTTATATAAAAATACACAATACCAGAAATACAATGTTACTAACATATACCTCCAATTTAACCACAACGTACAAGAATGGACTAGTTGAAGAATGAAGAACAGAAATGGATCCTAACGAGGATACTAAAAGATAGTAGATCTAAATACGCAGCAGGATAAAAAAACTTAAGTAAGGAAGTTAACGAAGGGATAAGAGAACAAAAACACAACGAGGGAGAGCTATATGAATATTTCAGGTACAGTGAAGTTATACGGGTGAGAGGACTGTGGTGAGTAAGGAGATCTTGGTGATCTTGAAGATTGAGGTGATCTTGGTGACATTGGTACAATCAGATACACTGATCAAATAAAGAGAAAAGAAAAATAGATGAAAACATTAAAAAAAAAAAAACATATGAAAGGATTAAACTGAATATACACATAAAGAAATGGCAACAAAACCGTAAGTTTGCATTCTGGCAAATGAGGTTGGGCAACCTAGGAAAGGAAAAAACACATGCTGTGGGGTTAACTGGACACTGTGCTGCCCTCAAGGGGAGGTGCATCAACAGGGCTTGGGGGTTTGTTTCCTGAACCAGCCGAGAGAAAGGCAAAGGTGGTCTGGTCTTGGTGAGGAAAGGAAGCTTGAGGAAGGTTCAGAGGAGAGGAGAGACACAAAGCAACTGCAGAGAAGCGCTTTTTTCATAAAAACATTGATGCTACTATTAAAAGGCGCAAGCAACATTTCAAGAGCAACTTTCTTAAAATGTCAACAGAAAACTATTTCTGTAGTGCAATGATTCAATGACCAGCAATGCTGCTCAGTAATGGAGGTACACTGAGCTCATACGCTCTGAAGAAAAAAAAAAAATCTTACTAAAATACAGAGAAAGCCAAAACATAATTGAACAAATTACAAAAACCAAAAGAAATGTTACTTACAAAAAAAAAAAATCTTATTTAAGGAGCTATTTATAATACAAGTGAATAAAATCAAAGAAATAATCCAGTGCCCGTTATCTAACATTTGAAACAAGAAAAAGTCAACATTTAGCATCTTCAATATACGGATAAATAATAAGCACTCCTATGGAAATTTTGTTTTACAAGGAGAATTTCATTTTTGCTTTTAATCTGACTCAAATGTAACCTGCACAGTTCTGTTTTCAGTTGATACAGCTTCCATGTGAAAATTATGATACAATTTTACCCATTAGTAGACTGAGAAAGATATTCACTCATGCACTAATAAAACATTTTCTTATTTTTCTACTGCCATTGGAGAAATGGTCCAAGTGAAAATCATAAAGCAATCGATGTTCACGGGGCTCAAAGAGGTTTGGTAGTAAATTGCACATTAATTTATTCCATGCAAATACTATGCACTTTCTTCTCTTTGTTCTTCCTTCTTTTTTTCCTTGAAGAATTTTTACTACTACAAATCTAGACCGGAAGCCAAAGAATACATGTATTTCCAGGTAAATGGTCAAGCATGCAGTACCAAGTACATAAAAAATAGACATGGGCAAGCCTCAAAGGACAACTGTTGCAGGAGAAAAGCTTGGTCTTGTCAACTGACACTGAGGCTGGTGGGAACAAGTTTACTCAGGCACACATTTGTGGGACTCTGGGCTTATTGTGCGAGATATTAATGTGCAACCTACATATCCCCATAAATGACTTGGATGCAGGACTGGAAGGTATACTAAGGAAGTTTGCCGATGATACGAAGTTGGGAGCAGCTGTGGACACCCTCCAAGGCACGGAGGGCTGGGCAATCACCAACCATATGAAGTTTAACAAAGACAAGTGCTGGGTTCTGCACCTGGGATGGAGCAACCCTGGCTGTGTGTACACGCTGCGGAATGAGAGGCTGGAGAGCAGCCCTGTGGAAAGGGACCTGGGGGCTCTGGTCGATGGGAAGTTGAACATGAGTCAGCAGGAAGCTCTGTCAGGGGAGGTTTAGGCTGGATATTAGGAAGAGGTTTTTCACCCAGAGGGTGGTCAGGCACTGGCACAGAGAAGTGGTCACAGCACCAAGCCTGCCGGAGTTCAAGAAGTGTTTGGACAATGCTCTCAGGCACACGGTGTGATTCCTGGGGCTGTCCTGTGCAGGGCCAGGAGATAGACTCGATGATCTTCACAGGTCCCTTCCAGCTGAGGATGTTCTGTGATTCTATTGTATCATGCTTTAGGAGAGGAAAACCCCTTTATGCATTTAAAATTATTGTTTCTGTAGAACTTACAATCTTTATACTCTAGTTTACACAACATTATTGTATTATTGGACATTTCACTGAATTAAATATGACTACAGAATTCAATTACCATCAATGGGATCATGAAATACGTTATTTTCATCTGCAAAACTTCTGGTGCCTGAAATATTTCCATAATCAAATATTGGTCCTTCCAACAGGGTCACGATATCTATTCGGTTAATTTTTGTCAATACAGAAGTTAAGGCATCAGCTGAAAAAAAAATAAAACACATCAGAAAAAGGTTCACCATTGTAGAACTGTGTGATCATTTTTCTCAGTTACATTCACACCACATTACTTACAAATTGCTGGCATGTTCCAATGCCTTTGGTTCTAGCAAACCCCAGCATTTGTCTAAGCAGTCATTCAGCTGCCTACTTATTCAAGATACACATCTATTAAGAATCTACACTCTCTCCAAGTATAATTATATTACAAATCAAAAGGCACAAAAAATAAGGTCAGATAGTTCTTAAAGAATGTATTTACTTACTACTGATACAAAATATCCTTTTACTGGACCGTAAAGGGAGTGTAAAAATCCTTTTACCATTCTGTTTTGAGGAACAACAGAATAGGCAGTCATGTAGGTAATAACGCATATAAGGCTATTCATGCAGTACATCATATAATCTCATTTACAATAATCCTGTTGTGAGAACACAGTAATACTGGAGATTACTTTAACAGTGAAACAAATCAAAGGAGACTTGAATGGTGTGTAGGAGTTTGTGGATCAGAGAAGGGTAACGAACACCATTGACCCCACACAAAAATCAACCCCTCTTTTTCAGTTTGAGCAATTCAAGTGAAACGTGCAGATAAACCCTGAATTATCAGTACAGAATCAGTGTCTCCATCACTCCTCACAGGAAGAAGTTTAGTTTTTTCCTATGACCTGCAATACTGTGAGACTACCTAAATTTTCCAGGCAGTCATTTCCATGTTTCACATTCCCTGCTATTGGGAAGTTTTCCTTTTTATTTTCTTTATTGGAGTTTAATTTCATTACTTGTCCCATCAATTATGGATGTGGAGAACAGATAATTTCCTTCTGCATATATAGTGAATAAATATGACATACTTCAGACTCATTGTAAAAATGTAACTGAAACTTCTTTTTTCATTGATGGTTTGTGAAGGACATTCATAGCGTTTTCTTCAACAGATGAAATGGGCTATAACTTATAAACAACAAAAGTAACTACTTGAACTTACTTGTAGCATTTTTCCCATCTCTGGTAACCCATTTTTTTAATAACATGAAGCTTTGAGCAATAAGAGAATTTGGGTTTTCTACTCGGATTTGATTTATTTCATCCACAGAAAAATTCAGTTCTCTTGCCAGTTCTATAAAGACAAAAAAAGCAAGCGAGAAAGGAAAACAAACCCAAAAACACCAAAGAAAGCACAAATCCCTCAATTGTCTTGTCAAGCTTAAAAATACCAACTTTCATAGGTCACAGAGACGTCAACAAAACTGCCTGACACAAGCTTTACAGATAACAATGAACATGGCATTATATCCCCATACTCTAATTTCCTAAGACATCATTTTGAATTTCAATCATCTCTGGGAGCGATTATCACGCTCATACACAGTAAGCCACCTAAACATGATGAAAAAGCCCTCCCTGGAGATTGCCTCACCACTGCTAATTTATAAACTCTATTTATTTCCACTGATTGTCATTCCCCTGGGAGCACCCTGTGCACCTCAGCACTGGCGCTGGCATCACCTGAGCCTGGGCAGAGCTGGCTGCTGCAGCTGTGAGCCCAGGAAGGGCAGCTCTGCCCACCAGCATACGGGGCTACGGGTGGGCAGAGCCTCCAGCACCGACTTGCTGGGGCATTGCTGGGCTCCTTGCAACCAGGGCTTGGGGGAAACTCCTGTCCAGGGCCAGCAAATACCCCAGAGGCACATGAGCCCAAGCAGGTAGAGCCTCTCAGCTCCTCGGGAGAACATCTTGAGAGGAAAGCCATCTAGCTATTTTCTCTGAGTTTCTCTTTCATTTACTGAAAGATCAAGGAATAATTTCCTATTAGGCATCTTTGCCCAGCAATACACTGCACGTTTTGGGAAGCTGGCCTGGCTGTGAATTTGGGAGAACCTGATGCAGTCTTGCTGTGTCTTTTGGTAAAAACATACCTAAAAATGCAATAGCAAAGACTGATTTTGATATTAAAGCAGAAAAGCTTACCTGTCCAGCTAAGTCCTAGGTGATCAGCTACAATTGCCATCCTTATATCTGTCCGTTCACATGGACTCTGTGGACCTGTGATTTACAATTTCTCAATTAAAAAGGTTTTGCACAGAAAACCACAATACCGGATAATAGTTTATTATAAATAATAGCTTTAATTGACTAAGTTGACAGTGCTTATATTGTTTACTAGAATGGTTGTGTGACCTAATAACCTACAAAACAAAATTTTTTCACAGCTTTTAGATTTTCACCTGTGTAAAGCCGAAATGTAAAACTACATGATGTCGTGTAATGAAACCAAACATGCTGACAATCTAGCTGTTAGACTGCAGACAAGTTGCTCAATTACTGGTGAAAACCACCAAGGCCAGATTATTGTCTATTTTCTCTACTTTGACAGAACAAATTTGCTGTCACAAAAGACATCTTTCAATTTCTGAATTACATCAATTTCTGAGTTACATGAATGTCTTTGGCATGCTTCACTAGCTTTCTACAGTACAGAACTTGTTTGAAGGAAGAAAAAAGAGAATAAGACAGCACATACAGATGACAATGACAGAATGAAAACTACAGTTAAGTCACTCCACAGGCAATCACAACAGTTCATGCACTAGGATCAACAAGTTGAAAGTTTTACAAACTAGGCTTGATCTCCACGAGGTGAGCCATGAGAGCTCCAGAAACCTGACTGCCTTCATTCTCACCAGTCCTCTTACTCCTCCTCCTCTCACTGTCGGCCTTTTCAATCTTTGATTTTATAGATGCTGCCTCTGTTCTCATGTCTCTAGCAGACTTCGGTGTAATGGAAGGCTGGTAAACTTGAGTAGCTTCTGATAAGGATGTGTTCCTTGATGTACTGTCTTCTTCATCATCAGAGACCTCTGACTGCATCTTTTTCTCTTCATCAGAAAGACGATCCACAAGCTTTAATGTCTCACCACTAATTCCCTTAAAATATTCAATAGAATGTTTACATACCTCCCTAAGCTGATTTTTCTTTACTTTAACGGTTGTCATGGTGACGGAGGTAGATCTTACCTTTACTGGTAATTTAGAAGGAAGTTGTTTTGTTTTTTCTTTCTCTACCTGCTCTTGTTTTGGCAGGGCTGGAGTTCTTCTAGCTAGATTACTCCTATGTGTATTTTTTACAGGAATCCTAGACCTTGCTTCTAGACAGGGAGAAGAATTATTTTGTTTTGCTTTGTCAGGCTTACTAGCCTCTCTCACTTTGCTCCCTGTATTGCTTTGGAGATTATTTTGTGAAAAGACTTGTTTTACTGAGCTGGCCTTTACAGGAAGCTTTGATTTTCCTCTAGCCCCTACCAACTCTGTTGGCTTTTGCTGCTCTCCATGTGGTTTTTGCTTATCTCTTACTCTGTGTCCTTGTGTTGTCCCTGTACCTTTTCCTGAAGTGCTTTTCGCTTGATTAGCTTTCGGGAGGGAACATTTCGGTTCCAAATGTTCTTTTAGCACTACATTACAGGTAATATCATCTGTAGGGACAGCAGATGAATCCAAATTGTTGTTGTTATTAAAATTATCTTTTGGAAAATCAGTGTTTTCTGTTTGCCTACAGCTCGTCTGGCTAGAAGCTGAACTCGCAATCACTGCTACAGTTTCATTTTCTAATCCCTCACCACTTGGCATCACAGCTTCTATCTTATCTGTCACTTCGCCAGGGCCATCTTTCTTCAGAGTCATGGTGGAAGCAGAAATTCCCATTTTAATTGGTGTGCGCAATTTGGGATCAACTTTGGAAGAGTTTACTGCTGCCGATGATTTCTCCAGTGAGTTACTACCAAGTGTTTGTTCCATGCAATCTCCACTGGCCTGGATGCCGGGCTTATTTTCAACTGCTGTTGTTTCTACTGGTCTCTCTAGGTTTGTTTCTACAGTGCTGTCCCCTGCCTGTGGCTGTGTGATGGCAGTGACTGTACTTTTATCCCCTTCCCCCTTGTCCCCTGACTTCCCTTCAGAAGTATGCTCACCAATCTGAAAAAATTGGAGTCTTTCTTCAACAAAATCCCTCTTGCTCATGTCAATTGCACCACTGCGAGTCATCTCAAACATCTTCCCCTCATGAAATGGGAAGGGGTTGGGCTCGCTAGTTGGCGTACTCTCATCTGTTGGAGTTCTGGCTGGAGTTGTGTCAGGTGTTGTTGCTTGAGATCTGTCTTCCACTGCCAGACCAAATGGCTTAGCCTCATCATCCCTTGATTTAGTCTCAAACACTTCATCGTCACCTCGGTTATTGGACCACGGGTCAAAATCTAGACTCTTGGTGGCCACAGTTTTGAAAGGTGTTGCAAATTCTTCGTCTACTTTGTAACTGAAATACGAGTCAGGAAATACAGTCCTGTCAGGGTGTCTGCCTTCCAAAGAGAAAAACTGTGCCCCTGACTTCTTATCGCTCTTATCTCCAGCTTTGTCAGAAGATGGACCTTTTGAAGGTGTCTTGTCTTCTTCAGGGCCTACCTTGCCTTCCTCCTCAATGACTTCAAGCTTACTCTGGCTAAAGCAGCGATCAGTCTGCTTTAGAATGCCTTCTGTAGTCCATACGTCCTTTTTGGTTTCAACTGCCGGACCTGCAAGTTTAGAATCACTCTCAGTTAAACCATCATCTTCATCTTGCAAATCATAACCGTCAAGAGAGTCAATCTCTGTCGCATCGGTATCATGGGAGAATTCTGCAGTGGTTGCTATGGAACACTCTGTGACAGACTGGTCATTGTTACTCCCATTTTGCACTACATCATTCTGGGGTGAATCAAGCCCAGTGTCAAACTCATTGGGTTTCCCAGAAGTGGGATGTCCTAACTCTTTCTGTTTCTCAATCTTTTCAGGGGCTCTGGGTTTTGAGGTTTCTTTCTGGTCATCTTCCAGCTCTTTCAGTTTGAACGTATACTTTTTAAGTGGAACAGGTTGATAGAGGGATTCGTCATCACTGGAGTCACTGACATCTGCTCCCGGGGGCACAGGAGACGGTGGCTGTACTCTGATGACAGGTTCAGCCAGCTGGCATTTGTCATGTTCATCTTGCAAGTTCACTTCAGTCATCTCCATTTCACTCTCAGTGGAATAATGAGGCTTCTTTTCTGACTCGCCTTGATCTGCATCCAGTGGTGGAGGAGGAGGGAATTCAATATAGGCAACTCTGGTACCTTTGGGTCTTTTGTTAGAGTCCTTATTTATAAGATTAGGTAATGCTTTGTCAATCTGTGGTTCCTCAACCTCTGCCTGTTTCACAGATGTTGACTTAGCCTCTGCTTCCTCCTCTGACTCCTCAGATACCTCAGGTATAGGGCTGGGCTTGCCTGGGATATAAGCTATTAGTGAGTCGGGTGTTTTAGATGTAAACTCGTAACTCACTTCCTCTGAACTCGGTGTTTCTGGTGTTAAAGGGCTTTTACCAGAGCTGTCTATAAAGGACACTTGTTCTAGTGTGTCATCTTCTGGACTACCTTGTGGAGAAGGAGGCTGTTTTTGCTGTCTAGCTGTGTAAAATGTCCCCCTCGTCTCTTGTACTGTCTTACTCTCCTGACTGACAATTTTTTTAATACTTCCTTGTTGCACCTCTTTCTCATACTGCTTTCCTACTTGAACAAAACTGACATAAACAGGTAAGGTCTTAATTTCTTTTACTCCCTCAGTGCTTACTAGCGGTGCAACTTTATCCAAGTAATCACTGGCACCGGGGTCAACTACGTCACTTGAAGGAAATTCCTTTCCTGGGCTACATTCTAAAGAATCTGGTGATTTGCTAGGGGATAGCTCTGTTTCCTCAGCAGGAGGACTTAGACCTATTGAGCTCTGCTGCTTAGTAACTTTTCTGATTTCTGAATGCTTTATTTTTTCATCTTCCACATAATCAATCTGTCTTTCAACTTTCTCCTGAATCACAGCTGATTGGGATACTTTAGCTGAAAGTTCATAGACACCATCAAGCATGGCTCTCTTCTCCTCAACAATTCTGACTGGAATATGGGACACAGCAATTTCTTCTTTCCTTTTGGCTATTTTATCAGCCACTTCACCATTACGTTCCTCCTCCCTGACAACAAATTCTCTGTATAAAACCCTTTTTGAGGGAGATTTTACAGTCAGTTCCTTCACTTCTTCTGGATGAATTCCATTCGAGGCCACTTTGTGCTCTGTCACAGTGATAAATTCACTTTTTTTGTCAGTTTTAGATTCAGCATGATCAACATGGTTTTCTTTTACTGTATCTGGAACCAGCACATGTGAAAGCTTTTCCTTCTGTGTTTTATGGTTAGAAGTTCCAGGACTTTCCCATGTCCTATAGATTTTTTTGTCCCAGTGTCCCTTTGTTGTTGCGTCTGAGCCATATGCCAGGTCTTTTACCCGTGGTTCTGAAAAGCATTCTGGCACGCCTTTCCTCATCTCAGTTCTTTGTTTTTGTGTGTCTGAAGCATGAAAGTCTTCAACAGCTTTCCCTTTACCTGGAACAAGGTCTTCCTGTATTTTCACCTCTTTCTGTAAAGCTGTGCTCCCATCAATGACCTCTACTTGCTTTGCATGTTTCTCTCTTGAATAGGACTGATACACTGGTAACTTACTTTCTTGCAATTTTTTTACTGGAATTTTGGACTGACCATCCAGCTTTTTTTCTTCTTGAGTTACGTCCTTACTTCTGGGACTTATACCTTGTTCAAATTTAAGCCTAATGGAACTGAGCTTTGATTGCTTCAGCTGAAATCCAGTCTCTGGTACTCCAGTCTGCTGAGCACTTCCTTTGTGTTCCATAGTTCGTTTAGAGTCCTCTGCAGGTTGCACGTATATCCTTTTCTCAGGACTGCTGGGCAAACTGGATGCTTTTCTTTCATCCACCTTGGGAAAGCACTTCCCATCATGGGCATACTGCTTCACCTTACTCCATTCATCCCCGGACGATGGCAATTCAGAGAGCAGAACTTTCTCAGGGCTGCTGCTGGCAGAGCTCTGGCTAGAATGTATTTCCTTGTCATTTTTTTTATGCTGCTTTTTCTCTGGAGACTGTAGCTCATCATTCAACTTCTCTGTTTTATCCCGAAAAAACTGGGATACTTCAGTCAGTTTTTCTTCTGCCTCTTTAACAGTCCTGTCCACCCTGTCTTCATATATCAACTTTTCTCTACCTCTGTCTAATCTGTCCTCAGTAAAGCGCATCCACATCGCATGTTTGGGACTACTAACATCTCCAGTGTAGTGTAACACTGTCACTTTATCATAATGATCCTCCTTAGACATTTTACCTACACCATTTTCAGATACATCTTTATAGATTTTGGAGAGAATCTCTTTTTTGGGGGCAGTAGCTAATTTTTCTCTGCATCGTTTATCAGTCCCCTGTAACTCTGCACTAAGGGGTAGAGCATGGTCAGTAACTGACTCCTCAGTATCAGAATGAGACACATCTAGCTTTTCTGAAAGAAGCATTTTCTCAGCAAACCTGTAAGACTCCCCTCTTAGTTCTGACAACTCATCATCATGGTATTCTATTGAGTGCTGACTCAAAAGCTTCAGTGTTTTGTAAGAGTCATCAGACATGAGTTGAGCAGAACTAGGGCGACTGTCTTCTTCCTGGGACACGGGAGTGTTAACTCTAGAGGATTCCAGATAAGAAGGAAGTGACTCTTCGGCCGTGAGCTCCTCTTCTTCTTGCTGACCTTGTTCATCTGAACAAGGAAAAGCATCATGTTTTTCCAACTCTTTTAAGTTAATATCTCCCCGAGGTAAGTCTTTCTGATATACATACATTTCTTTTTCTGGATGCTTTTTTGTTTCTCTAATAATGACTTCAGTAGGTTCAGCCTGATTACCTTGTTCAATATGGACCTCTATTATTCGCTCCAGTTTGGGTTTCATTTTGCTGTCCTTCTCTGCATGTTGTGGTGAAGTTTCAGCAGACTTGCTAACATCGGACGTTACTGATGATTTATGTTCAAACAGACCTGCCAGTTCTTTGGAAGGGTCACGTCCAGACTGAAAGGCTTTCATTATGTCATGAACAGACATTGTTTCCTCAATTCTTTCAGAGGTACTTTCTGTGCATGGAGGTTTATGATAAACCATCCTAGTTGTTGTAGTGATATGAGTTTCTTCTTTTACTCGGACACCTTTACCAAGGACGCACGTATGGTCGTCTTCTTCACTGCCGCTGGCTTTCATTTGAAAAGCTTTAACCTTCTCTTTAATAGACCCAGAAGGTTTTTGCTCCAGCTCCATAAACGCAGGGGTAGGTTTTGAGGCCGGTAGCTCCTCTGCCTTCTGCTCTGGAATATCTTCCGACGATGGTTCGTAGCTGCGGATGACGTGAACTACTTCAGTTCTTGTTTCTGTAATGACAGGAGGGATGGGCACATCATGGAAAAGTGGTTTTGGCCCTGTGCTTTCAGCACTTTGCGGGGCAGAAGGTGTCTTTTCACTCCTCGTTTCAAAGCCACTGTCAGACAAGGGACTTTTATCTTGATCATGTTGAGAAAAGTCATCTGGAGACTCTAAAATAGTGTCTGTTCCAAAAAAGGAGTCTGCAATTTTACATAACTCCTTTTCCGATGTTGAAGGCCTCATGGAGGCTGGAGGCATTTTAAGTTTATGTTCCTGCAAAGCGATGGCTGGTTTTAAAATGCGCTTCTGTCTCTCTTCACCTTCTTTTTTCCCCTCTTCAAACTTGTACTTTATGTTTGTTAATGAACTGCTACCGATATCATTTGCTAAGTAATCAATAACTTTTGACAAGCTATAATCCTTTTCCGACATGGTTTTAGTTTTAATTTGGACCTTCTCTGGAACAGATATAGGAGGGCTTGTCAAAACTTGCTGTCTCGCTTCATCAATCTCCTCTGTACTGAACTCTACCCAGTCATCCTCAGACAGGTGTCCTTGATCACTTTTGGATACTTTAGCCGACCCTTTACTTTCTAAACACACATCCTTTTTCAGAATCTCACTAACTTTTACTAAGTCCTCTTTTACTTTCTCAACAATTTTAAAAGGCTCTTCATCATCAATTCTACCCTCTTTTGGCATGTCAGGTTGGAATGGTTTGTCCTCTGCGACATCTGTCTGCAATATTGCAGTCATTCTTATCAGATCCTCTTTCATTTCAGCAACATCTTTCAGTATCTCCTGACTGGAGGATAAGGAAGATGGTGTGGACAATTTGAGAGCAGAGGGTGCTAAAAACAAGGATGATTTTATTGGAGATGAAGTTCGAGTAAAGGTAGGCTGCGTGCGTGCCTCTGTAGTCAATGTTTTAATAGGTGACAGTAACGCAGCGGCTGATTTTGTGAGCGAAGACGACTCTGGGAGCTTCTTTAAAGCTGGTTCAGACAAAACATTGACTACAGAATATACTGGCACTGTTATTGTTGATGAAGTTACTGATGAGGTAGTTGCAGATATTGACCCAAGGGCTGTGTACAAAGCACCTGCAGGAGGAGTTCTCATTGACTGGAAAGCTGATGGTGCTGAAGACACAAATGACCTGAGTGGAGAAAATGACATTGTTGTAGCTGTTGAAAACACTCTCTCAGCCGTGTCAGCAACTGCGTTAGCAGCACAAGTTGCAGTATGTGCAGCTGCAGCGATCTTGTCTTGAAAAACAGCTGCAGCTTTGGATCCATTTATTAAGTTGGCAGAAGATGGGTATTTCAGAGGTGACACAGACCCATTAAGCAATGGTACATCTGTGTGCCCAGCTACATGTTTTGCTGGCGACGAGAGAGACGAGGCCATCATGACTTTAGTGGATGAAACAGCATCAACTGCTGACTTAGCAGGTGACACCACTGACTTTAGAGGGGACGATAAAAGTGAGGATGCTGATGTGATGACCGATTTAAGTGGCAAGCTCGAAGAGTACATGTTAATGTTGGATTTGGGGGATGCTGGAGGCGTCATGGTTATGGATGATCTCTCCAAGAGAGATCCTGCTGTAGTCACTGGAGATGTCCGAGAGGGGAATGTGGTAGTGGAGGCCAGCCCTTTGAGACTGGCAGCTTCTGTGACTGCGGGAGCTCTGACGAAAGAGCCTGGAGTAACCTGCATGTTGTAGGGAGGCTGCGAGACCACAGTTTTTATTGGCGAAGAGATTGTCCGAAACGATCTAATCGGAGATGCTACATCACTAACAGATTTAACTGAAGATGTGGTAGAAGCTCCTAACGTGGATTTGATTGGAGAAGTAGAAGAAACAGACCATATTGATTTTAATGGGGAAGCTGTAGGAGTGTTAGAGGAAGAGCTTGATAAGGAAGTGAAGCCTGATTTGGTTTGCCCAGGCACTGTAATTGGAGCTGTTGTCCATGACTGATATGGCCGTGTTGAAAAGAATGGCTTGTATGAGTAAGTAGCAGGTAGGGATCTTGTTGCTCCTGCACTCCGTTCAACTGTTTCTTAAATTGTTAAATTAAAATCAAACATAAAAATCAACAAAAATGGTTGAAAAACAGAGAGACCAGAGAAAAAAATTGGTCAGTAAACGTTGTAATATTACAAAAAGCAAGTACAATTGTTTGCATGAGTTGGGATGAAGGAGGCAAAAGAAGATTTAAAAAAGGAAAGAAAAAAATTAGGAACAAGCCATATACTGATAACTGGTCCGAACCAAAAAGCAACATGAAATGAAAGACAGAAAGCACATAGCAACCAAATCTGCAAACAATGGAGAACAGAAAATACACAAATGGAATCCATAAGGTAAAAATAAAGCCACATCAAAATTTCTTCTCTTACTTCCTATTGACTTTCTGATGTGCTACTTCTGAAATACTCATATCAGCTTTATTTTGCCTGTTTAGGTATGTCTCTGCTTTGTGCAACTATTAGAATTATCCGTTTAATAATTTCTATTGTTGTGTTCAGATTTGAACCTATACAAAAATATAAACTTGTGTAAAATGACATTATATAGCTAAAATCTTTTTTTAAACCAGTTCAGAACTATTTCATGCAGAAACCAAAATTCCTTTAAGTGACAGGCAATTGATGTGCAAACTGTGAAGCAACTGGAATAAATTCAAATCTATACCTTCCATGCACAATTCGGATATGCTTCACACTCACAAAGCCAATAAGAGCAAGAGCTTTTCTGAGTCAATATTAAAAAAAAAAGAAAAATAAAAGGAAAAAAGAAAGAAAGAAAGAAAGGAACATATGCATTTGTTTCTCATGCAATATTCCTTTGGTCTGGTAAAAATTAAAGTAAAACTTTTCATGAAATGATTTTAAGAAGCATATGTCATAAATGAAATATGGCAAGTATGATGTATGATAGTCGTGAGCAGGCAAAGCAACTGAATCCGTTTTTATTCATGCACAAATGTCATGTCAGAACGAGCACACAGATTAATACATTTTGTATGGTGTATTTAGCACAAATACGTAAACCTTACAAAATCATTTCACAAGAGGTCATTAAAAGAAGAGTACACTTTTTCTACAAGATGTAGTGTCTTGGTACCTTTTGAGGAGATTTCTTGTATCAGCTCAAAGACAGACCTGTTCAACTTTACAGTTCTCAAAAGGTAACATTAGAAAAGCAGTCAAAGAAAAATAGATTATGAAATAAATTCCTGGCAAGGACAAACCTGTTAAATGTTATCATCTCCCAGAACTCTCAGCTTATTCATAGGCATTTTGAACAGAATCATCATCAACCACATTTTGCATCACAGGAGGCACTCATGTCAGAAGGTATTTCTGGGAATCCCATTACACAAACATATCCTCTGATACAGCAATAACATTCAGAGAGTTGACATTGAAAGCAACTTTGAGGACTTTTTTTTTTTCTTTAAAGTTGGAATTAGAAATGGAGCTAAAATATCCAAAGAACTTATTCAACATACCTGTCTCTGAAGTTACTCTAATAATTTGTCAAACCTGCTTGCTCTGTCTTATAGACAGATAGTAACTCACAGTGAAAGAAGCTCAACAAGGCTAACACTAAACTGTTAAAGCACACACACTCCTATAAAATAGTGAATATTCAGTGCACCACAGGTCCATATCCTGCAAGGAGAAATGTGCTGGTCCTATAGAAGCCAATCAAAGCCCAGAAGTCTGTATGGATGGCTGGTGATATTGCATAAGAACATTTATGTTGAAGAGAGCTTGAGTACTAAGCCTGACTGGCACAGACTAAATCAAGAAACATCCACGTTTCCTTACTATGATACTTTTAAGTGGAAATATACTTCTTTCTCCCTTCCCCAAAAAACCCCCTATAATGTACTTCATTAAATGAACTAGACTTTACTACGAAGATTTAATTAGCAGTAGCTGCTAACATTCACCAAAAGTTCATACAGTCTCAAGTTCAAGAAACACACCCCAAAATGATTCTGAAAAGAGTTAACAACTTGTTCAGCAGTCAGTGTTAGGATGTGTCTTTACAGGAACCGCACTGCACCATGATGGGCCGGTCTGTCACTACTGACTAGTGAGGCAAGCACACCCACAGGCTGCCCTCCTAACTACTTTTTTGCCTGTTAAGTCACAGATTCAGAGACATTTAAGATGTCTTAAAGGAGCTTCTGTGTTCCTTTTTGGAGTTAAAGAGCTAAAAAATCTGTCTGCCAATTTTTTGCAAATGAGACGTAAGGGACCTTTGGTGAATAAATAAGACTATTTTTTTCCTCCCAGTGAGGGCCAAAAAATTTATTGTGAGTGATATACACAGTCATCAACCTTCTCTCCAGCAATTTCATTTTCCGTCTCTCTCAGTTCCCATCAAGCCTGTGACAATACCTTAACAGTCCATCAAGGTGTCTCAGCAGATCTGATAGCTTCTTCAGATGTTATATGCTTGGCGTCTTCTTCCCGGCCTGAGAAGTGTAACATATTCTGGAGCACATCTGATCCAAAGAAGCCACAGATCTTATAGGATAATTAAGCAGCAGCCGTCCAGTGGGACCTCCCAAGACCTGATGAAGTTTGTCTATGGATTTTATGGAATTATATCAAAGGGTCTGTTGCAGGGTAGCAACTGAGAAGTCAAAAGAGGAAAAAAAAAAAGGAAAGAAAAAGCCTGGAAATGGGGAACGATAGCAGTCGACCTCAGAGAGGAGAAGTGAGGAAGAAAAGCTAAGCCAAATACATTATTGTATTTAACTGGGAAGGAAAGGAATGCCACAGGTCTGGTCAAGGGGAACACATGTTTAAGAGGAAGCAATGTGTGGTGCCAGGGAATAAAAAGCATCTGCAGGGAACAGAGGAAAAAGGGAAGGGAAGGACAAAGAAGAGGGAAAATATAAAATATGAGAGAGTCTATTTTGGCTAAGCATCTAAACATTTAAGCGCTTATCTGAGTGACTTTCTGAACGTCTGTGTAACATTCTGTTCTACAGCATCTTTCTCTAATGTTTCAAAGGGGAGAGGAAGAGACTCTTTTTGAAAGCAATTTGCAACCTACTCTGGAGCTACACGGCATTTTTAAAAACTGTTATATTTTTACTTAACCAACACACATAATTTGCCAGTCAGGATTCTTCAAGCTCTCACAACACAAGAGTTCACAGACCATCCAAGAGTTTTGTTTTAGACAGCTTTCTTTTTTTCTTATTGCCTTTTTTTTCCCCAGAGTGACACCAAATACAACGTTTATAGAAAAAATGTCTCTTCTTATGAAAAATTACATCTATATGGTTTAGTACTTTGGTAAGAGCAACTCACTCATTCCAGGCTCAGTCAGATAGCTGTAGCGCTTACGTAAAGCAAGGGAGACAAAGTTCTGGCGCCGGTCAGCTTTCTCCGTCTGCAACAAAACACAGCAGGATTTAGGGCCTTGGGAATCAGCGTCGCCGTCTGAACAGACCAGTCCTCAAACCTCAGCAGGATGGGCCGCCTTTGGTGGCGCACAATCCCACAAGGGAGAATGGATGCTTCCATTCAGCTTCAGGACGGCATGCTGAAGCCAAATTTGGGCGAGCAGGCAGGGAGGGGGCAGAGCCAGTCTCGGTTCCTGTGGGCCGCGTGACGAGTGTCAGGCACTGTGGAGCAGGGAGCGTGGCTGCACAGAAACGCGCCGGGAGTGACCCCCCTTCTGGAGCAAGCAGGGAAGGGACTGCGCCCCTAAGAGTGAGCCCTCAGGTTCTTTCCTCTGCTTAGGAGGCAGAAGAGCTTAGGCAGCAGAAGCAGCTCATTATCCTGCCTTACAGCAGCTTGATACTGCCTTATCGCATTATCACTTAATAAACTGTTCCACGCTACTAGAAATGGCGTGATATTGTTCATTCTCTGCAAAATAAACCATCCCTGGCTAGAAACAGGAGGTCAACACAAAAGACTACAGGTACAGACAAAACATTCATAAGAGTGCAACTTAGACGGATTGAGTATTTCCCCCCAGATTAGTTTGTCCCGAAAGCACATACACCACAATGTACAACTGGCTTTAAAGTGAATACATTAAGGACAAAAAAAGGCATGGGAGGGGATTTTTTAATATGCACAAAATGCAAAGATGTGGATTAGAAAGCAGACTACTCTTTGTTAACTAATAAATTGCCTCATAAGTCGCTGCGTTGCGTGGCATAGCTGCTAGTGCAATGTCTTCAATATTAATAGTCCTTCAGAGATCAACTCATTTGAATATGTGGCTAAAAATACAGTTTGTTTAGAAAGAAAACTATTATTATAGCTATATAATAGCTCACTGGGAACAAATTCTGTGGAGATAAAGTGATGTTTTTGCTATTATTTTTTAACATGTAAGGAATGTTTTGGTTTGAATTGTTTGGGATTTTTTTAGCTATTCTAACCAGCAGATGACAACTGCTATTTATTTGCCACCAGAAAAAGAAAAAAAAAAAACTTGCTGCTAGGTAAATTGGAAACATCTATGCAGTTTCTTTTATAAGATGATCTCATCTATAATGACCTCTAGTGAGTAAAATCCACTCAATTTTCTGACAATCTAATGTTGCAGTTTCCATGAAACAGTGGATTTTTAAGCTGCAAATATCTGAGGTTTATTTCAAAATAGATTTGAACACAATATTTAGAACTTGCTCTTGGCTGGTTTACTTTTTTCAAAGAATCCCATTTATTTACAGAGGTAAGACATTAAAAGCCACTATTGTGGCCTCAGCAGTACCTTTTTCCTTCTCAAAAGTACAAGTTACCATACCAGTGTCAGTGTTACTCCAAGAGGTAAAATATTATCCACTAAACTCCTCTTGATTTTGCCAAAATTTGACTTGGTCTGATATTCATAAGTATATCCTTTTTTAGAAGAAAATCAGATAAATTTTAGACTGCTTTTATTCAATGCTTGGTTTAATTTCATAATATATAATCATGGGGTTTTCCATATTTGTGCAGTTCTACTGCTTTACAACAGACTATCAGAAGTCGAGAATATGGTTATTTTTCTGTAGGTATCATTTCAACGCCACAGTTAAAAATAGTTGTTTGGTTTTTTTCTACAACATACTACTTTTCTTCACTACATCTGAAGGAAATAAAAACAGAAGACAGTGTTTATATTACCTCATCATCTTGATCTGACTCTGTTTCCTTTTGGTCCCAAGATGCATTGCAGAGACAAGGAATATTATAATGGACAGCAGGGAAAAGAATATCAGGATATGAAAAGGACCAAATTGGGAGCACAAAATGCAAGCTGATTTATAAGGCAAAGCAAATCCAAAATGTCAACACAAAAGAAAAAAAAATTAAAAAAATCTTACAACCAATGCAAATAAACACGTGACATTACTGAAAGCATAAACCTATGACTTGCAGGCTGAAGCATGAGCTGTAAACAGAATCGTAAAAATTATAGGAACTTGACACCACAGTAACAAGAGACTTTAAAAGCGTTCTACATACAAGAAACCAATAAAACATACATTTTAAAAGCCTTTATCATATTCCAAAGCATTCTCATTACTGACAATTCACAGGGTTTCTTTATGACTAGCAGGAAAGAAAAAAAAAAAAGAGAGACAAAAACTAAAGGAACAAAAATAAATCCAACCCAACCCTAAGAAAAATGTTTCCTTCTCCTAACAAATACCTTTTTATGTGCTGGCAGAGTGATATTCAAGTTGCAAACAGCTGTTTGTGGCAGTCCTTTTGTAGTCTTTGGTTCTTTCAAAAATGATAATCGACCACAGGGCTCCTGGCTGGTGTCTCTTACCTAGAAAAGAAATTTCGCTTCAGTGTAGTAATATGTAGTAATTCAGAGTCCTACAGGAGGTTTCTGGAATGGTTCTCAGAATTTCTTTCTACAAGGAGCTTTCTAGTGTGTAAAGACCAATAATACTGAGCTGGAGCTCAGCCTGAGGTGCTGAAGGAGAAAATGTGTTACTGTGAAAGAGTTAGGTCAGCCTGAAGCTCCCTGATGGCAAAAGCACGCAAGACAAGGTGTTGAGTGCGTCCAACCTGAGAGTTTCAGACTGGGGTATTACTGACAGGCACTGTCTGCTCACTTCATTTTATTCTGCCACATTCTGCTCTTGCATTTACCAAAATGCTTAACAAGCTCTTCAGCACGGCAGCTGTGACAAGGCTAAGAAGAGCGAGCACCCGTTCCTGGCCGTTTAGAGATGAACAGTCTGCACACACCTTCTGAAGGCTGCTCTGCAGTACAGCATGCTACTGAACGCATCTCCTTTGCTTAATCCCTCAGAAATTGTGATCTACTGGTAAATATGTTGGGGCTCCAATCTGGGATATGGTTTTAGTAAAAGGCTGTGAATCCACGTCATGAGTATTCTGTTCCCAGATCTGCCAGCAGTTCTGCTGTAGCTTCAAGCAAAGCACCCTCTCCATGTTATTCACATATTAAAAACCTACACTTACATCTCAGGGGCAAGTTAGTCCTATAGAGCTGAAAAAAGGAAGAGGAAGTGTGGGAAGGGAGGAAATCAGCAGGATCACTTAGTTTGTTTTTCTTTTACCTTGATAGAGAATGGCAGTCTATTTTCTTTGAAAGCATAAAAATTAAAAACAAGCTGCTGTCCTCCTTTAGTCAAAGGGGCCAGATTTCCATAGCAATCAACATAAATAGGTTTTCCTTCAAGAACCTATCAAAGCAAGAAATAAAAGTCAATAAAACCTCTTTTAATAGTAGATTCATGCATATAAGCATTATGATTTCCCCCAACATAGTTCCTGAGTTTAATGAAAGTCCCCACTCAGTTACATTCAACAACAAATTAAAATATCACTGTGCATTATGGCAAGGTATTATGAGTACAGGCAGTTTGGAAAACCATGAGCCACCTGACCGGTTTCCTAAAGTAAGAGTGTGTAATTTTCTTCAAGAAACAATAAGTTAGTGACTATGATTTCACCACAAGCCAGTCCTACTCATGACTGGGTGTCTGTGTGCCCAATGAGAAGGAATTCCCGCTGTCTGCAAAGCCCAACCAGGGCTACTTGACAGCAGCGAGTGCAAACCCCACTGCAGACTGCACTGGGGCATCCACACACGTCCTCATGCTCCTCCAGTCTTGCCCTGTTTTGTTCTTCTTTCAAGAAGTTTCACGACACAGCCTTGCTGTGAACCTTTATTTAATAGGGCTTGTTGTGGCTTTTGCAGGAGCTGTTGCTACTTGGAAAACACGCTGCCCACCTACAAGAAGGAAGCCAGCTGCAAGGAAATGTACCTCAATGTCTTTGCTTCTTGCAACTTCCTCAAAGTTCTCTTGCTGCTCCAAAGTTTTGTCCACTTTGTCGTCAGTCATGCAGAAGCAGCGCAAATTAGATTCCACAGGGTCATTCATTTTGGCAAATATCACAAACTTTGCCATATAAGGAACGCATATTAATTCTCTATAAAGCTGTGTTGCCAGCCCAACAGTCTCTAGTACTTGGTGGCAGTCTGCGAGCCAAAATCTGAGTGGGAAAAAGTAAACCATTAAATCGACATTTCATTAGGCTCCAACATCACTTAAGCCTTAAAGAGAAACTATGTCCTGTATCCTCGGTCATTTTGCACCTGTACTCTCCTTACAGAACTGCCAGAGTTGTAATTTTCCTTCTACCCTCAGTACAGGTTTAACCATCCAGAAATGGGAATACCTGGCAATGAAATGCTGACATACTTATCTGACCCTTTTCACACTGCTGTCTCATAAAACTGTCTGTCTGAAAGCTCATTTGAAGCCAAAGTGGGGAAATTTAATTTCTTGTGACCACAAACAATGTATACTGTAATGTGCCGATGCTTCACTATACATTTGATTTGCCAAAACACACACCTTTATAACACACACAGCAAAATTACATCTCCCATTTAGGCTGAACCAAATATGCCTGCTGTGAAGTTTCCCAGAGACATGTGTTATATCGTTATATTTCTCATCTTATGATTGAGAGTTTGAAGACAATAGTGATACAATTGTAAATAATTTATATTTTGTATCAGTCTTTGCCACAGTATTTCAGCTCTGATCGATTTGGTTCTTCCAGCAATTCTCTCTCTTTTCATAAAGGTTTTATAGTTGCAATGTAATTTACTGAATGATAAACTCTCTACCTGCCATATAATGAATTTTCTCCACTAGGATATGTGATTTGTACAGATGCTGTTAAATGTCTCCAATCAGCACGTAAGTCCATGAAGTCCATCAAGATTAATTTCAAATCACCATTTTTTGGCAAATGATATTTTTGTGAGAGTAATTTCATATAATTTTCAACTGAAAAGCCCACAGCCAGAAATTAAATGTCCTTAAATTTTTAAACAAATACATTTTTATGAATCCCCCCTTTTTTTTTTTTTTAATGGAATGACTATTTTAAGCTTTCCCTTTCTGTTGCCATTTACAGAAAAACCAAAGCCCTGTGTGGCACGGCAGCCTTCGGAGGAATAGGCTGTGTGCCTGCCAGGAGACCCTGCCACAGCAGCAGGGGCCAGGCCAGAGCTTTGTGTGCAGCCCTGGATGTGTGGGATGCTGATGGGCAGTGACAAAGCAGCATCTGGGCCATTACTGCTTCATCAGCCTCGTGAAAGGCTTCCAGAAAGCCAAAACACAACCCCACAGCCATGCACGGTGCTAACCAGGGAGGCCACTCCCGAGGTGCAGATGGCAGGGCCTGTTCCCATACCTGGCTGAAACATTGGTGGTGAAGGAGACACAGTCGTTGGAGAAGGTCAGCGGAGTGGTGCCCGTGATATCCTCCCACTGCGCAGGTGAAGTGCCTCCTGTGCAAACACACACCAGGGAGATTTCCTTTCAAACACTAAGCACACACAGACTGCATAAAGAATATCTTCGTCTCCACACACAAAAAGAGAACCTAGACATTAATGTTCTCCAACAGCTGAGCTCCATGTTACACATGGCATCATGTCACACAACAAAAAGCAATGATGTAAGCAAAGAACACACATACAGGTCAACAGCAACCCCCCCTTGATATCAGCTAGGACAGAATCACTTCTGCAAGCCACTTCTACTGACAAGCATGTTTAGTAACCAAGACTGAAATTCTTCATACTGGCTAAATATAGAATAGTATTTAACACATGTTGCGAGAGTTCTTTTACAATGGCATGGGACCAGATACAAAGCTCAGGGAATCAGTGGGAGCTTTGGAAATAACCTCAGCTGGCTTTGCTCAGGAGAGCTGATCTGAACCCCAGTGGCCCAGCACACCAAGGTTCCCTTAATGGAAGCAGGAGTTGTGAGAGTGAACACAGGGCTGCTGCCACAGAAACCTTTGCAAAGAGCAGGATTTTCTCTAACCTGTAATGCTACATAGGAGTCGAAGGCTGGGAGTCGTGTCTCCTTTGTATCCATTGGTTACTCCTTCTCCTGATGGAGGTGGCACAGGAATTGTCATGGTTATTGGCTTATGGAATTTTCTTCTTCTTGGCTCCACAGTGACAATGGGACTGAACGTTGCTTTGTTTCCAAGGATTTTTTTGACAATCTCTTCTGGAACTGGTTGAGCCTGTCAACATAGGGAACATAATTAAACTAGAGCTACAAATTGTTTATAGACATGCAGAATTATTTTCTCAATGATAATTCTATTTTCTTTTTATTTTCTGTAGGATTTTATTTTCTTCCCCCAAAGGAAGCCTTCTCAAGGGTGATTATTAGTGCAATTCATGTTTAGTTTTTATTCAACAACTTACTTCTGATTTCCTAATAGCTAAATGGTAGAGCTAAACTATAAATCTTGGAAGGTTCCCTGCAGTATTTGCTGAGAGTTTTTCAGAGCATGTTTGGTTTTGTTCTTAATTTACAGTGATCAGTGACATTAAGTACAATTTCAAAATGCAAAAAGAGGCCTATTTTGCACTTGAGAAGTGAGGACTAGACGCTGTCTGCTGGAGGTGATGGACAATTCTTACATCTCTGCCAAACACAGATTCGTGTTCCTGAGGAACACTGCACTCCGACTGACCTCTGCACTCAGTGCTTCCTGTGATTATTAGAAAGAAATATTTGTTTGGGTCAAAATTATAAAGAATGTATGAAGTTATAGAAGACTTATAGGTAAATTTCACATTTTCTACAGTCAAAAGCGACAGGCATGGTAATGGGAGTTTGCATCATTTTGTCTTTTTAATTTTTAAATTTTTTTAAACTTTCAAGTCTGTTTCAATCAGGCTGACCCATGACTCGCTATTATTCAAATTGCAGAGTGCACTGGTATGCAGAGAACATGCAGTTACACTGCAGTCTCAGCAGCCACGACACTGCATACAGAGATGTTGTATTTCCTACACACGGGAGAGCTCTGGGAAAGCAACTGTATAACCAGAAGAGCAGAATTTCCATTTTCTCAAGATTAATCATCTTGAGATGTGAGATACCTTTAACAGAAATGTTTCAGCGTGAATTTCAAGCACTGCAATCTGAACCAGCATCTCTTTTTCATGAACCCATCAGACCTGTCATATTATTAAGGGAATTTTAAGTGATAACTAACTGAACTCAAAAGATGCCTCCTATTCCTACAGAATATTTCTCCACTTTCTGTGCAGTTTGTTTAAGTAGAGTTTAAGCTATCTGCTCTTCCCAGATTTCATTCCTAGGAATGCCAGTGGTGAATGTGCTAAGACACAGCAGCTGTACATGGGAGGGTTTTGACCCAGTAACAGCTGGCAAACAGCTGCATGTAATCCCCACCAAACACATTCCCGTGGCAGAGGGCAGCCCAGTGACCCCGTTCACAAGCTGCTGCTTTGCCACAGGAGACAGGGACTGCACAGTGGCTGTAGAGTTGCTGGGGCTGTGATGGTTCCAGGTCCTTGCTTTGCTCTCTGCACTCCTGGGATGCTAAGCAATAACCACGGAGGTGATCCAAGGGGAGCCAGGCTTTTGCCACAGGGAGGAGGACTGTGCACCACCTGTGCCTGGGGGACACTGCGCGTGCCCAGGCAGACTCGTGCCAGCTCGGACCTCAGGTGTGAAAAACCCCTTGTCACAACCCACTGCTAAGGAGCTGCAGGCTCTGTAGCTTCCAGTCTCGCGCATCAAGACAGGTGCACTTAGGGACGCTGCAGGTATGAACACTAAAGCACCTTTACCTGGAGCCCCACGCGGATTCTCTTGGTCAGGGCCCCCTCGGGGAAGGAGGCCTGGACACGCGGCACCGTGGTGCTGCTCAGCACGCCGCCCTCGGGGCCGATCTGGTTACTCTCCTGCTTGATCCGGGAAACCACCGCGAAGTACTGGGGGAAATCCTTGGTGACGATCCTGCAGATCCGCTTCTTCTCCAGCTCCTCCGTGCTGTCCAGCTCTGGGGGCACGAGACAGGTAAAACATTCAGGCATGCCCTGCCCAGGTTCATCCCACACACATCTGTGAGCGTGAGGTTTTGAATAAGCCTTAAAATGCCTAAGAAGGTTAGAGGGCTTTATTATTATTTATTTACTACAGAAGTAAAAAAAAAAGCCATTCAGTGCTATCAATTATCAAGCTTTGTTTTTTTCTGTGAACTTTTGTATAAATCTTGACAATGAGGGCCAACAGCAATAGACAAAAAGACTTGCTACGATGCCTAAATAGTCAGGTGTGACAGTCTCTGCAGTAGCAAACCCAGAACGGCAGGTTTGTCACACAGCATACAAGTCCAAGGAGGACTGAAGGAGATGGTCAAGCTTCTTCCCTCTCTCGTTTTTCTCTGATCTTTCTGTGCATACCTTCAAATTATTCCCAGCCTCTTCCCCCATATAGTTCTGACATACAGAAAACCACAGGAGCTCACAGTCAGTTCACGACCTATCTCCCTTCACGTCAGGTGTGCAATCCAGAGCTTGGCCACCTACGGCACTTGAGACAGTTATTTCCCAGACTGGCATCCAAAAAATCCTGACCAGACATCAAACTCTCCATGAAACTCTGGAAGCAGCAGAGCTCTGTCTCCCAGCACTACCAGTGCACCAATAGCAACCTTCCCTTCCACATCAGGATACAAGCCATTTGGTTATCTGCCCCAAAATAACTGCAGTGTGCCCCTCAGTTCCTAGAGAACCTTAATGCATCCTCAGACACAACTGAAACAGAGTCAGGTCATCAACCATTAGTGCTCTCAGCCACATTCCCAGTCTGTAGGGTCCCCAGGGCTCAGAAAGGTGTATAGAGTACCTACACCCATTAACTAATTAAGAATATGACGTAGTTTTCCCCATATATGCACTGGGGAAAACTGTGATACAACAAAAATATAATGACTTTTGCAACTCTCTGTGTGTGTGCATACATATACGTATATATATCTATACATATATATGTGTGTGTGTGTATATATATATATTTGCACTGGCGAAACCCCAAATGCATTGGTGAAATCCCTGTGATATAAACACTATACACAAATGGAGATAATTATGTCACTGTCATGCATTTCTCCTTGTAACTTCTCGCACTTGGCCTTTTTATCTCTTGTAATTTGGTTTCATTGCAGCACTCCAAATGTCAGCTCTTATTTTCCTCCTTAAAAAGGGAACCTCTAAATAAAGTTTGTTCCTCAAAAGATGACATTTTTATCAGATCCAGCAAGAGAAAGCAGGAAGACCAGAAGTAATACTAAGACAAAAGACACTTGTAAAATATTTTACGACTGAGGCATTTTCCTTCTCTAAACATGTAAGCTCAATTACAGTTTCAAAAGAGTTAGAAGGCAAATTTGGTAAAATGTCAGTTTTCCATTTTAAAACACTCAGCAGGTAGTTTGGATTAACCACACAGTGTTGCTGTGGATCATATGTACCTATGAGAAGTGGATAATTTCTTATCATAATGTCAGCTTCGATTTACTTTGACTCAGAGATTGATATCTGAAGCCCTCTAATGAATTAGGCACTCTGCCTGCAGCCTCTGGAAGCAATGGCTTGTGCAGGAGACAAACTGGATTCTTAAACTCCCAGGCAGGTATAATCTTGACTGGTAAACCCTAATCTCCTGTTTGTTGCTAGAGAAAAAACCCACTGTAAAATGCTCACAGAGGTGAAGGATAATTAAAATTCTCCTGAAGTAGAAAAATAGTGATTTATACAAGAACGTTTCAAAGTCCTTTGAGCCTGGCAGGCATTCTCCTTCAGAGGAGGAAGATGGAAAGATAAGAGTGGCAGAGCAACAGCCAGGCGTGGAGAGGAGCTGGACTATATACAGGGAGGTTATGTTTGGATAATACATATGTAAGAATCTATATGAAGTTGCCCTCTAACAGAAAAAAAAAAAAAAAAAGATGATGAGCAATCAAACCATCTCTCTTACTGCCCTGAGAAATGCAGCGTTAGCATGACAGAATTAATGAAACAGGGAAAACTAGTCCTGGGAGAGGGCACGTTTCCTGAACACACCTCATGCATTTTACAGAGGGAGATACCATCATTACTGTTTTCCTCAGCTGCTGACACTTCATTCCTGGGCAAAGTGTTTCAATGATAAACCTCAAAGCATTTTTTGGTTAGATGGTTGGGTTTTGGAGGGAAGGGGGTTTTAGCCACAGGGAAGTATGCTATGCACCCCATCATACAGCTAGGGATAGCAAAGCAGGGAGAGGCAAAGCAGAAAGGTTAGTGGCAGAACTGGGAAGCATCTCCCAATGTCACTGTCTCCCAGGTTTGTGCTAACAGCCCAAGAACATTCACAGCCATTCAGCTTTAGTGAGTCAAGAGCAAGGTATTGTGAACACAACGTGCACAGAGGTCTCCTCCTGCCACCCATGTGTATGGCACACTTATCCTGTGATGGTTTGGTGGGAGTGATGGAGGAGAGAGGAGACTGAGAGAGGGGAAGGAGGGAGGAAAAGAACATCACACCTCCCCAGCCTTTGGTGCACACTGCCACGTGAATGCTAGGGCTCCTGGACAGGAGAAGGGAAACTCAGCCACGTCTTCCAAGGTCAGAGAAGGGCCTCACGCAGGCTGTGTCAGGTCAAGGAAAGCAATCACACCAGTTCTCTCTGGTGAGAGGCAGCTGTGGATCAAGTTCATCCACATCTAATACCTTTCTTTTTTCACTTTCAGCTAAGGTAATGCAGAGCAAGAATCTTCTGACTCGAAACAGAGTAAGACAAGTCACAGAACACCTGGCTATTTCATGAGCTTCAAGGTGTCATTGTGTGTATCCGGTTTCCCTTGCCAGGGCCTCAAAAGAATTTTGCTAGCACTGAAAAAGCAAATCTCACCTGTACCTCCCAGACTGAACAGCTCTCTGAGTTGCACAACCCTCCCTCAGCCCTGGCTAGAAGCAGAGCTGACCTTGTCCCCGTGCACAGACCACAGGGTGGGGTGAGCACAGGATCCCGCTTTTCCCCACAGACAGACGTGCCCATTAAAGCACTGCTGCACTAAGAGCATGGCACGCAGGAGGCAGCTTCCACATGGAGAAAAATACAGGAGGGGGGTGGAGGCGGGAAGAACACACGGCAAGGGGCGAGGAGAAGCTGAGGGCAGGAAGATGCTGGTAAGCAGACCCACCCTTCCAGCCTCAGTGTTTCACACACATAACTAGACACTCCCAGTGCCATAAGGATGTTTCACCCTCAAATAAGGCAATGTCCTTTATGTCTATTTTTGTGCAGTCTTTTATCTTGCCATTCCCAACCTACAGCTTAACAGAAATATGTTTAGAAACTTTTCTTGGAAATGTGGCAAAATCACTGCAGAGTGATTTATGGTGGTATTTTAAACTTCAAGTATAAACAAGGTGACACTCTGGTTTAATCTGTCGATTCAGTTATGTAAAAACTCTTGCTTCCCATCTGAAACCACACTGTGCAGCTGCAAACATACTGTAGCCACAAACATTTGCATTTCTTGGCTCACTCACTAGTTTGCAAACAACTTTTAAAAGATTAGCTACCCCAGTGCGAGCATTTCTGCCCACAATTTGTCTATGAGTACCTCTGAAGGGTGCAGGAATGTTAAAAGCAAACACAAGTTATATCTAAAAGGAGCCTGTCTGAAAACGTAATGTATTTACCAACTACAAGACAGAGAGCTTCCTCCTTAAAAAAAAAAAATCAAAAAATACATATATTTTATTTGATTCAAGTATAAATAAATGTAATATGGCCAAGAGCTGTGAATTGCTACCCTTGTGTTTGAAGCCACACTCCTCCTACTCCTAAAAATGCTAAGTTCCCTGTGTTCCTCAGCCCTGTATTTGTCTAAGTACAGCACCATCCTTAAAATAAAACCTATTTAAGCAGAAACCTGATTGCGCCAAAGCAAAACGGGCTCTTTACATCGTGGTTCATTGTTGTCTCATGATAATAACCCAAAAGTCCTGCTGTTATTTAACCCCGCAGTAGCCCTGGCGGTGCCTCCCGCTCGGGATTGTTGCTGGAGCAGGACAAGGCTTCCCAGCAGATGCGCTGCTTCCAGCACAGAGCGGGCTTCGGCAGCCCCGCGGAGGGCCAGGAGCCACCATGCCCCTGCTCTCAGCCCTGCTGGCTAAGCGGGACAGCAAAACAGGCACTTATTTGCCTAAGTACAGCACCATCCTTAAAATAAAACCTATTTAAGCAGAAACCTGATTGAAACAAAGCAAAACAGGCTCTTTACATCGTGGTTCATTGTTGTCTCATGATAATAACCCAAAAGTCCTGCTGTTATTTAACCCCGCAGTAGCCCTGGCGGTGCCTCCCGCTCGGGATTGTTGCTGGAGCAGGACAAGGCTTCCCAGCAGATGCGCTGCTTCCAGCACAGAGCGGGCTTCGGCAGCCCCGCGGAGGGCCAGGAGCCACCATGCCCCTGCTCTCAGCCCTGCTGGCTAAGCGGGACAGCAAAACAGGAACAACAAAACAGAGGAGCAAATTGCGTCGTTAAAACTCAGCGTATTAAGGAGCTGCGAGTAAAGGTCTGACTGCCCTCCTTCACTGCTTGGGTGGGAGAGGACTTGTGATCACAGCAGGTCTGATGGAGAACGGACCAGCTGCTTCTAACAGAAAATGGGCACTCCTGCAGCACCTCGTGGCACTTAGAGATGATCACACAGATGAGTTTTCTTGCAAAGACACACTAAATTTCTCTGAATGACTATGTGGCTGCTTTTTATTTAAATTAAAGTTTTCTTCTGCCTCCAGAGTTCATACCTGGAATAAAACTTCTTCTGAAGTTATGGCTTCTGAGATGCAAGATACCCCCCCAGAGCCAAGTCTAACTGTGGTATTTTGTAACAAACCAGTAAAAGTTCAGATGAAAAAAAATCCAACCCACTTGTAATTTTTTTGTCATTGCTTGGAAAATCTTGTACACTAAAAAGGTGTCATTTAACTAGAGTGGAATTTTGTCAAAACCCTTGCACTATTTTAATGCAAGGTTGTTTTTTTTAAAAAATTTTGTTTTCTTAGCTAGAGAAGGATTAAATAACAAATAATCAACACAGTGGATGTGCCTGCACTATTTTTTCTCACAATCATCTCACAAATGATTGCCTGGATTTGTAAAAGTCATTCCTGAGGTTTGGCTTTTAAGGTGTCAAATATTTTCACTCTAACAGAATAATGTCCATCATACTTTGTGTGATTAGTTGGCTGCACTTATACCCACTAACCTCAAAGAGCAGTTCCCCAGAAGGAAAGAGCCATCCCAAAAAGCTCAGGAGATCAGAAAGTTGTCCTGTGGCTCCAAATTGTGAAGCTTATTATTTTAGGCTCTAAGTACTGAGAGTTTCATGCTCATCTCTCTCAAAGTGTTTTTATTTATTGAGCTTGTCTCTGTAAAATATCAATTTATCCATATGTGAACTCTTTCATAAGTGTTGCAAGCTGCAGCACTTTAGAAAAATATTTCTGTGCTCAGGTTTCCTCTCCCCAAATCAAATTAAGCTCAGTTTGAAAAGCACATGAAGCAAACAAGCAAGCTGCTCATCAGTGCTGACTACCTCACTCCTGACAAGGCACCACTACTTCACCCAAATACCAAACCATCACTTCTGATCCCATGCCAGTGTGCAGAGGAGGGGCAGTGGCGAGATTTTTCTTTCTCAAAGGCTGCAACTACTGCATTCGATCCTGCAGCAACCATAATTCCCCAAGCCATACTATCCTGGACCATGTCCATCCCTTGCCTGTTTCACTGCTTTTAGGTAGCCTTCAGTGACGAGGTTTATTCTATTTTTCCAAACCCACTGGCAAAACATTTGCAGTGTTTCTGCACTCCTGTTTGGTTGGTTCTATTAGGTTTATTTTGAAATAAACAGCTACAATAGATCATCATGTAACAAGCAGATCTTTGCTGTTGCTCTGTGTTTGTACAAGCTCAGGTGCAGTTCAAATACTTCAAAGTGAAGCCTTTCCTGCTGTCCTCATTCCCAGATGATCAGGAAATCAGTAAAAATGCTGAATTTCAGATGCCCAGGGAGACCCTCACAACAGCACAATTCTCCACGTTCCCAAGGCACGCGTTTTGCTGAGGCAGTCCTCGTCAAACAAGGAGAGGCCGAAATCAAAGGCAGAGCTCCCCCATGGATACCTCTCAGAGCTGCCATGCACAGCCTCATCATTTCCTTCACGTGCTTTTGCTGATAATTAAAGAACTTTCCTGCAGCTTCTACTCTATCACGCTATGCCATTCTGCAGGTTATCCAGCGAAAATCCTGTGGATAAACCCTTACAGAAAACCAAAGCTCACACCACAACTGTTTCATTCACACTCAGATGCAACGAGCTCAAGCAATGGTTTATCAGCACAAGTACTGAAAAAAGCTTGCTAGAAGAAGAAAGCAGTGGTGCCAAGGAATCACTGCAGCCCCACAGCCTGGCTTTGCCCACAGTTTGGCTTCAGGGACCATCTGTGACAGCATCTTCTGAAGGATTTGTACAGGTGGGTCCCCTCATCCTGAGGGACTCTCACACCAACAGCAATGTTCAAGCAAAACAAGGGAGCCAGGCTTCCCAGACGGGCGTCAGGAAGGCAGGTTGTGTACTTGTGGAGGCAATGTCTAAAAACACCATTTGAAATAAGAACGCTCTATGGGCCGAGCTCTGCGTCCGTGGGAAGGCCCAATACAGCTGATATTTACACTTCATCATTGGCTTGGAATGACCTTCTTGTGGCCCTGCCTGAGCAGCAGAGACACGTGTACCTCCAGCTGGGTGTTGCTCTCAAATCCATGCTGTAAAGCAACTGTGCAACTCTGCTCAAACTTGGCAAGACTTCAGACCAAAATTCACCACTCATTTCAGGATGTCTCCAGGCCACTGCAGAACAATTTCTCCTTGCGCTCTTTCCATCAGTTTAATATGGAACACACACTGTACTCCCTGAAGTCAGACATCCCCTGCACTGGTTTACTTTAGTTTGCTTTAGTCAGCCCGTGTTAGCAAGCCTTCACAAAGGCAAGGCTCGCTAAAGCTTTGAGAAAATACTTACCTTCATCCATGCCATTGAGTATTTCAGTTAAGTCTTCATGTTTGCTGTCATACTGGTGCTCTTTCCACGTTTCACCGTTCTCACTTCGGAGTACAATCAGCTCTCTTTCCTTGCCTCGCATTGATCCAAAATGCGGGATTTCCACTATGACAGGGCTAGAGAAAAAGGAATCATGTTATTTTTAACCCTGTGTTTCCTCACTGCCCTTAATTTCCTATGGGTCCTTAAGAAAACTACAGTCATTTTAAATAGTTAACACTGTTATGGTAAAAATGTTTTTAAAATTGCCAAAGCTGCACAATCCTTTATCATTTAAACTATAATTAATGGGTAAATTGAAAATACTAAAATATAGCTCACTTTTAGTTCAAATCTTTTGAAATATCTGCCTCCATGAAAACATAGTGACAATTTTTAGTAAGGAGAGTTCTCCCTGTTGATTTATCCCAGGTGATCCAACCTGCCTCCAGCACACACAGCACTGCTGACTTTTAACTGGCATTAGCATAGTCAAAATTCAGATTTGGCTCAGAGAGTTTGAAGGGACAAAGTCAGTTCAGAAGCAGTCTGGATATCCCAATGCATGCAACAGACACTGACTGTAACAGGAACCATGCATTTATGTAGATTTTGAACTCCAAACTAAGCCCCAAAGTTTTCAAAGCTCTCCCTGGCTTCTCTGTTGAGGCAGTTCCTGTAAAATAAAAGACTGTTTTTCTTTAGCTCCACTTTGTGGTTCTCATGCCCAGCATCACAGCTGCAGTGTCTGCACAGCAAACATCACTGGGGAATCGTTAGATCCTTTCAGAATGGATTTCTCTGGGTTGAACACCATCACGACCACATTTATATTAGTTACTGTCAAACATTTTGGGGGGAAGGAAAGGGAATGAGAAGGTGGTTAATAATACACCTATGTCACCAGACAATGTACCTTCAACAGAGGACGGCAAGTGCATTACTGAACAGTTCGTATGAACAACCGACAGAAACCACCATTCACTTCATGTGCCATTCCCCAACAAAACAGACACTGTTGCCAAACACTTCACAGGCAGGATATGCATTTTAAAGTATGCTAAGACAAACCGACTGAAATCACACAGTAAGTGAACATTTATGGATTATGCAGCTTTAAGACATTTAAATAGACAGTATCATTATTTTCCTACAGAGGTTGTAAAGGATTTAACTGCTTTGCAACAACTTGGTCAAAAGCAGCATCACATGATGGGAGAAGTGTGCAGCATTTCTCTGGTGCTGTACATCTGCCAGGTGTTGGGTGCATTAACCAATCCATCACTTCAGCATGAAATCACAACAGCCATCATGGGGAAAAACAAACTAGCTGGAAGCCTAGTCTGCATATTAAATTCCCAGGGAGAAGAGTTAGTCTTTTTCCCCATGAAAATGATCAAAAGAGTTTAATTAATATATATTTTAGATGCTTTTAGGAACACCCAGTCTATTTTTCTTGTCTCAAGTCCTTTAACAAAAAAACAGGAATGTAGCTGCTCTCTCCCATTGTGCACAGCAAGAAAACACCAAAAATTCAAATACATTGCTTAAGATATTTACTCTCTAGTTCAAAAAGAGCACAAGCTGAAAACTAATGCTGTAGTACAATCTTTGCAGGCTAATATTTCAGATACTGTCTCTGTAAATATTTAGAAACCACACAATTTTGTGCATGACATTTAACGAGAATACTCAGTGAGAAGGTATTGAACAGGTTTGGAACACCAAACACTCACCAATATTTTGGAAACCTAATGCAATAAATTTCACAATATGGTTTGAAAACAACAGTCAAAAACATACGGAAGCATTCTTACATGTTTAGACTATACACTGCAGTCCCTTTGGGTAGCATACTTGGCTTTGTAAATTTATTTTAACAAGATGCCTCTTGCAGGTTGAAATGATTAGTATTTCTCCAATCTTGCTGAATCAATTCATTCACTTGATAATGGTTTTTTTCTGAATAATCTTTCGTAAGTCATAGGCTTTATGCGATCACATTTTACAAATGCTCTTCCCAAAACAGTCTCACTCGAGGCCTGTAAATACCTTCTCTACCACAGGGTTGAACTTAAAGGACTGCCACTGTGTATTAAAATGTATTTAATGCAGTAGAAACACTTCAAATTTAAAAAATTACAAAAGCACAGAAGTTATGAAAGCAGAATGCTGGCAGTGAATTTTACATGCCTATAAGCACAAGGTAATAGCAGAGCTATATTAAGTCAAGCCACTATGATTTTCTTTCAGTGACATAAATCAACTGAAAGTTTTAGGAAACTTAAAAAAAAATAATGGGAATAACAAAAAATTAGAAACAAAAGAAAAACTGTAGACATTCTTTATCTTTTCCGTACATATCCTACCCAATAAATTTTGTTCCTTGTGGACCAAGCTGCAGGATTCGGCTAACCATGCTCTCACCCTCATTTAGAGGGGGAGGACTTTTAGGAAGATGCAGTTTACTGAATAACATCCATGCAGCAGGAAGAGAAACGAGAAGGGGAAATTAGGAACAAGCTGTCATTCCCGACAGAACCAGCAGTTTACACCAGGGTGCCACTCACGGTAATGAACAAAATTTATAATTAGGAAAAAAAAGGCCACATCATAGTGGATTGTTTCCCCTATTTTAAGCTTTAAAAATAGTCAGTTCCTAGCACTGGTACTACTCGTACCACCACTCTAGGGCAAGTGCTCCACCATCACTCCAAGTGGTTTTGCTCCACAAGACGGAGACAGGCAGCTCCCAGCAACTCCAGAGGGAGCCGTGCACATGTTGAGAACAGAGCTCAGTATCTGGGTCCCTGTGGGTGCCTCCAGGACAATTCTTTGTGATAGTGCTGTTTCCCTAAATACTCGACAAGCAAGAGGGTCAAAACCTGCTCTGGGTTTTCAGTGTGTGACTCCTCCTGACTTCCAAGGCAGGGTTGCATGAGTAGGTGGGGGTGGGACCTGGCCTTCCCATGGCTTTCCTTACCTTCATCTCCATCCTGCAGTCATCAAAGAGGCAAAACTCTCCTTAAAATGCAAGGGTTCTTTCCAGAAGGAATGGCAGGTTGGCATTTTTTAATGTTTTAAGTTAAGTAGCCTGTGTTACACGCTCAGATGAGGAAGAGTCAATGTTTAACTACTTAGATCCACAGGATAAAGGGAATGAAAGGCGCGACATGAGCATAAACAATTAAACTCGCAGAACAACTCACCCTAAAAACTGTGCCCCTGCTGGCCCCATTTCTACAAGTCGGCTTGCCAATCCTTCTCCTTCAACCATGGGTGGTGGGCTGGCCAGTTTGTGCCTCTTTACCAGGCGGCAGGTGATGCGGGTGGGTGCCGTGCACTTCCGCGGCGGGATGATGATCCTCATGCCATGGTGCCGGCTGCCCCTCATCGAACCCCCGCGTGCATCCACCATAAAACTAACCAGGAAACTGCAGGAGAAAGGAAACACGTCAACGAAAATGGTCACACAACAAGCAGAAGAGCAACAAAAAGTCAGCAGACACAGACTCTACAACATTAGAAAAGTCATTCCGATCCCAGCTAAACTAAGAAGAACATAAAGACCCTTTTAAAATTTGTACTTACATGATAACTACAGTTAATCAAAACCAGGAATTGCTAAAGCTCTAGCAACATCATGGTGAAATGACCAGGTTCTACTGAGCAATTTGGATTAAAAGTGTACACAAGTAGTGTATTAGTAGTGGTTTGTTAGAATTTTAAAACATCCCTTTGTTGCTGTTAGCTCTACTGTCCACAAATGAGAGTAATTAGCCTTACGTGCATAAAGCAACCAGACAGTGTAGAAAAAGGAGAATCAAAAATGCATATTATTTTTGGAACCTCGGTCTTTAAAACCTCCTCAGTGTCTCATCTACAAATACTCCTGATGGCTGCCAGAGCATGTGCCAGCACCATGTGTGACACACAGTCCAGGCTACCAAGGGCTTCCACTGATGGGGAAGATAAGTGATGACTACCAAGTACATAACTTCCCTTAGGCTGTTGGCTCCCTGGAGGAAATCATGCCATTACTTCTCTTTGAAGATTAGATTCATTAGCAAAAAAAGAGACATTAAAGAAAAATTGCACTTGCTAGTGTCATTCCAGTGCATAATTTTCCATTTTTTAATAAAGGGGCAAAAAATTATATTTGTAAATGATGAGTGGTATATTTCTGAATAAAATCCTTTCTATTACCAAAGGAATAATTAAAATTAACAATGATTATTAGAAAAGCTTCAGGTAGAAGATGCAATAACAGGCTGGTATCAAGAGGGACGCAAGTTACCAGCTCAGTCTTGAAGCCAGTACAGATTTTGTTTGCTCCTTCTGTATGATAGACACTGACATAGCTGTCACATCTGTCATGTGTGGCTTCACTCTTTTCAAGGCTGTTGCCAAAACTTCCAGCTTTTAAGAATTAAACCTTCACATGACTAACAGGTGAATCCATTCAATTTCCTGGTTCCTGGCAGTAAAGTGAACTAAGGGTGTCAGCCAATAATCCAGGGGATTGTGATGGTTCTCAAAAAAAAGCCCCCAAGTACTCTGAAGTATGACTGGGAATTTGTGCAACACAGTTCCATTTGCTCTGAGCCCAGCAGGATATCAACAGCAGCAGCTGACAGGCACTGGCCAGGCCTGTAAATAAGCTGTATTCAGAAGCCTGGCCAACATGGGTGGGAAAAATCTGCACAAAAGTAGGAGAGAAACCAAAATTTGGTATTTAGTGGTCTGCAGGAGAGAAGTGAGTAGGGACACAAGCCATAAATATAGGAAGTACAATGGAAATGTTGTCCACCTGAATTCCAGATCAAGAAATTGCTACATTGCCTTTCTTCAAATTAAAATCCATCAGTAAAGATGGGGAGGTAAAACTGCTCTCTGAGATGACCCTAGCCCAAATTTATAATTTCTCATGCCCCAAACACTTTACAATACTGAGGCATGATATTTTACAGTAGTTTTCGTTCAGAAAAACTGTATCCACATTCCATGTTTCTCTCCTAGACAAATGCACTGTACACTCCAACCAATCCAAATGTTGCCACTAGGGTATCCCAGCTCCTCACAAGAGGAATTGTTTCAGCAGGAGAGGATCTTGGCTAACCAGACACTTTCCATAAATATTAAGACCTGTGTCAAAACCAATATGCTCAATCTTTAAATTCTATACTCTGTAAGTGATTATAATCGTAGTATTTATGGATGCTTTGCTGGGCTTTTAAAAGGTGCATGGTTTCTGTCTGCAGAGGAGACGGGGCCATTTCAGCCTGGGAGCGTGCAGGATGGAGAGATGCCCGGCTGGAGCGTCCCCAGGGCTGAAGCTGCAGCAGCTCCAGGGAGGCACAGCTGGTCAGTGCACCAGGGAGGAGCCCCTGGGGAGCTTGGCAAGGCTGGGCTCGGCCTGATGGCTCAGCACAAAGCAAGGTTTTGGAGAGCTGCCCATCGTGTACACAGTTACTGGCTTGTTAAGCCACCTCAGAATTAAAAATGAAAAGGAGGCTTTAATCTAATGCGAAAATGCCCAAACTTACACTTAACTAAGATGCTATCTTCTGTACCCAAACTATTTAAGTGATGAAAAGTATGTAAGAGTGAATCGTCAAAAATCTCTAGGTGCCTAAATCAACTGTCTTAAATTCACAATTTGAAAAAAAAAAAAAAAAAATCAGTAGAAGTTAAAACTACGTACCTACAAAAATCAGTCCCTGAGTTACAAGGGATGTTTAGGCTGTAGATTTTAGGGTCAGTCCAGCCTTGGCAACCTGGAGCTGAGCACTGCTGCTGCACACTGCTCCCAGCAAGGGTAAATAACCCTTGACACGAGCCTGTGCCCCAGCGCAGGAACCAGCCCCTTCCAGCTTTGGTGCCTGCACCACACTGCAGCCTCCAGCGCAGAGGAAACCTGCAGCACACCTGCCTTTATGCATATTGCTCGCAGAGAAAGGCAATCATTGTCAGCAGCATATTAATGAATTATTTCCTTGTTTAATTTTCCCATTAGTAACTTACCGTTTAAAACAATAACAACTCCAAACAGTATTTCATGCACTTTCTATCTAAAAACATTAGTAGCTGATGCTTACCTAAATTAATGTTGCACTAATAATGGAAACTACAGTATGACCTCTAAAACACAACGCTAAAGGCTAATGAGCATTTCTACTTGAATACATGGAAGGGATGAGGATGTGGTTGGATGCACTACAAACATCTACACACACTCTGTGGGAAAAAAAGTTTAAAAAAAACAAAATAAAATGAGGATTCACAAAAAGCACAGAGTTATCACCTTGAATCATACTGGGGGAGTGGAGAGGAATAGCTGCAAAATAATTTAGAAAGCAAATGGGAAAATTAATGTAAGATAATTAGAGGCAAGCAACAGAAAATATCAATAATAAGTGCAAAGAAAAAGTAACAATCAGAAAAATAACAAAAGCAACACATCTGAAGGCCAGCTTTAGAAATTATTTGGCTTTTGCTTCACATATCGTGATATATGTCATATAAAATATGCTACACATGGAAAAAAATCTGAAAGGGAGGGTTCATTTAATTAGTCAGCACAACTCCAAAAGTTCTCTGGAAAATGCAGAAGCACATGGAGAAAAGCACTTGTAGTTTACTTAGTCGGCAGAGAATTTATTGCAACACAACTTCTTCACTGAATTCCAAAAATGTGCTCTTCTGTGCCATGGAAAACCAGTTCTTGCACTTTTCTAAAGCAGTTTATTTTCCAAAGCATAATGTATAAACATACGAGTGGCAGGATGCTTGAAAGGAGCATCAGTCCATGCCATCCATTGTGCTGCTGTCAGAAATGAGCTCTGCATGTACAGCAGGTTGGTGTAAACTATATGTAGTTAATATAATTTAAATTACATATAGTTAATATAATTTAAAATATAGTAAACTATAATGAATCTGATTTATTCCACCTTGCACGGCTGGATCCAGTATTTCTGAGGTTTTCAATATTGGAAGGCAGTTTGGCACACTCATTTCTTTCTTTCAGCTAGGAAAACGAAGGAGTTAAAGGCAACATGAAGACAGCACACCCACATTTTACTTTGGGAAAGCTGCAGGAGTAAGCTCACATCTGACAGCTGAAGGTCACTTTTGTGAGGGTCTCTACCCTTCCAGAGGCCTCAAGATTCATGATGCATTTCAATGTACTGCTTACAATGGACCCTGTTCAAAATATATGCTGGCAAAACAACTTATCTGAACTCAAGAAGAAAAACATAAAACATTCTCTTGGCTTAAAAAAAGGAAAAACCAGAAGAGTTGAAATCACTGCCAACAATTTCTACTTTCTTCTCCTTTCACTGATACATTGCTGGATCTCCACATCCTGCTCCCAGAATTCCCTTTCTGCCTGGGTTAAGAAATAAGAACAAACATCGATGCTTTCTTCTGACGGTGGGGAAATGGGGAAAAGAGTGACCTGAGGCAGCAGTGGCACTCCTGGCACGGCACACTGGGGAGCCCTGCGAGGATGGAGATGGCAAAGAGCAATGGGGTCAGAGTCTGGCCACGGGGCCACCCCACCACGAGGGCTGACAGCCCCTGCCCACGGCCACAGACAGAACTGGGGGCAAAGGCAGGGATGAAGCACCCCAAACAAGCATAAAAGGATTTGGTGTTCAGGAAAAGACTGGCAGAAGAGATGTGAAAAGTCATGATCCTCTGCATATCAGATGTGCTGAGGTACCGGAAGATTAGAAGGGAATATCTGTTGATTGCCTCTAGGTGAAGATAACCGGGAAAATCAAACAGGGTCATATTATAATATGGGGCCACAACTGAAAAGTAAATAAACAAGTGAGGTTTGGGTTTTTTTTTTCCTAACAAAGGAACTGAATCCTCAGAGAATCATTTCTGATGGACTTTTTATGTCAAGTAAGAAATGTAATGGGTCAGAAAAGCCCTACATGTTTGGAGAGTATTTTGGTGAGCTATACCTGTTTGGAGGGTGTCTGTCCTCTCCCTGCCACGCAGCCCCGCAGTTTGCTCCCCTCTGGGCAGCAGCTTAGACCACCTGTGCATTAGAGAGGGCTCATGTACCAAGGGAACAGATCTTATGTGAAAGCTCCCATGTCCACAGAATATATGTTCTGGAGGGCTGGAACCACTGGTCAACATGCTGAAGACCTAAGGGCAGGCAAGTATTGTCTCAGAGGACTGGCAGGATGAAAATATCAGACCTATCTTCTATCAGGATGAAAAAAAACCCAGAAAATTTTAGACCAATCAGTCTAACCCAAATTACCAGGAAATATTCAGGAATAAATTATTTAATTATCATTCTACAAGAGCCTAAAGGATCAAGGTAATTAATCAAGATATTACACCTTGCCTAACACCAGTCTCAAAATAAAAACAAACCAAAAATATAAGTGGCAAGAGCAATTCATGCCAAATGAATCTGAATTCCTTCTTTGATGTGTGGAAGTACTGCCTTGGTAGCTCAGCAAGCAATGGAGGTACAGTACAGATAAGGTAAGTGCAGGATCACCTGAGAAGTTACCTCAAAAGAGATACTATCTGTGCTTTCCTGTTACACTGAAAGGGAACTTCAAGGGCATAATTCACTCTGCTGTCCTGGCACAGGTACTAGGCTAAATGTCTTCACAATTTCAACACAGAAAAAAGGTCTGAAAAGTCTTTGGAAAATAGGATCAGAATTAAAAGCTCTCTTGCTAAAAAATGGAAAAAGGGGCTGGAACCAACAAACTGAAATACCACAGAGACAAATGCAAACAGAGGGGAGAAACCAAACACTTAAACACAACACCAGTAAAAATCAACCAAACTTCAGGATTTCAGAAGAGAGCCAAGGAATTCTAGCAGATCACAAACATCCACCAACAGAAACTGAAATTACCAAAAGGATAACTCTCATTGTGGGACTGCTTAAGTGTGCAATGTGTCAGACCAAAGAGGTGGCGATCCTGGCTTACAACCAAGCTCTCATCAAAGAGGGGAGAGCTGGGGCAGAGCAGCAGGAATGTGCTGAAATGGGGAAAGCACCACCTGGGAGAGCCTGGGACATTTTAGTCTAAAAGACAGGATTACACGCCTTCTGACACAGAAAACAATAGTTGAGATCAGTAAGATATTGTTCTCCATGACCACTACGGATATGACAATGAATATCCACTATGGATAAGAAATAGGCTTAGTCTGCAGCGACAAAATGTTATGTTGACTAATAGAGGAAGAAATACTATAACAAAAGATAGTGGACTCGTGAAGCTGGGTGCCTACCAGAATAATAGAATAAATAAGAATCTCTTATTTTTAGCGGTTATTAGAACATTAAATGTATTTCAGGAATGGCTTGGCTACATTTTACCCTACAGTAAAGCAAAGGGTTGGACTACCAGCTCTCTGAGGTGCTTTGCCAATGCACCATTCCATGATAACCAACGGTCTTCAGCTTTTCATACTGCAATTCTTGACATTTTAATGCTAGCACTGACCACGTGCAGTGTTTTATCAGCTTGGGACTTAAAAATCCACTGTTGTACAGATCCGTTCAGCAGATGCAGGTGCTGATGTGTATTGTCAGAACGTAGCTTCTGTGGGACTTGCTGTATTGCAAATGAAATATTTTGGTATGTGCTGCACTCATTTTTATGATAAGAATGTAATTAGCCACAAAATGGGGAAGTAAATTAAAACGGATATGAGATTTTATGTCCTGATCTAAAAAACTAAACAAATATTTACACGAGACAATCTAATAATATGCAAAGATTACTTACACATTCATTTGCAAATTTTTACAATATGCATTCAGACACCACAACTACTGCATTTAAATCAAGTCTGTGTGGCACTGTCGAGAAGCACCTAAATTACAGTGATGACTCATAAGTAAACAAATAGCACCACTAAAATCAAACTACAGATATTGGAGACTAGGCAGGAGCTTGAAGGTATAAATAAAATACGAGACCAAATTAAAGTCCCCCATTTTTTCCTCTACGAAAGAACAGAAAGCGTAATATTCTATCTCTGATATCATATTCCAAATAATTTAATACAATGCAAACAAAATCATCTTATGACACTTAAAGCGAAGCATAAGCAACAGAAAAAGCAAAACAGGACTCCCAAAGAGAAGCCTGTGGGATTACAGTGTTTTGGCATTTAGAAAATTAATGACAGAAGCAAGTTTTTGGTTTGATATGCAAGAATTTAGACTGGCTCCTGTTATTAAGCACCCTCCTTGAAGTCAGTGTGAATTTTGCCACTGGCTCCAAGTGGAGCAGGAGCAGACATGTTATCAGCCATTACAGCAGGCTGTATTCTGCAGCTAACAATACACTTCCACATCTAAAGAGAAAGGAAAACTGTTAAGTGACCTACCCAGAATGGATGGGGCTCGAAACAAGGTTAACATTGTCCAAGGTGTCTGCAGCCCAGCTATAGTGCCGGAGAGAATCAGAATCAAACTCCCTTTGAAACGTCAGGTGCTTCAAAACAAAAAACAGATAGATTGAAATTTAACACTGACATTAGAAACACTTGTCTTAAATACAATTTTGTTAATATAATTATATTAAATTTAGATCTAGTCCTTTCGACTTAACAGTGCTGATATCTCCAGGGTTAAATTACTGGAAATCCTGTAACAGAAACACGAAACACACACAAACTCTTGTCTCTTCAAACATTCTTTCTGCCCACTTTTTGCATTTCCTTCAGTTTCAAGTATGTCTCTTCCCAGTCTTTACTTACATTCATGTGCCAGGTTAAAAAGATTGAAAAAAAAAAAATATTACCATTTGTATTGCAGTCATACACCATATAGATAGGCAGTGTAATACTCCCCCTCAGAAGATGCCATTGGATAGATCCTTATTCAAGCAGAACCTGTGAATAACTTCCCTGGGAGTTTCACGGAGGCTGTGAATGCAGGAGGGGGTTGGTTTGTCTTTATACACAACCAGCATGGGCACTGTTTCGTGGAGAGCCACTGCCCCTACTCATCTGGACAGAAATAGCTTTAACCCTGTCAGGCTATAATTAACTCCCTCCTTGGACAGACACTGAGGTGTGATTTGTTTCTCCTGCTGCCCACGCACATGGACATTCATGCATCCTGTGCCCCACAACACCCCTCACACTATAAATCCTCTTACTGGGCAGCAAAGCTATTCCAGCAAAATACTCTTTTTCCTTTGTTTCTCTTGTCTTAGGAAATTAAATCAACTAAATGTCAAATACCGTTTTCCCCTATTTCCAGGGTGATATGAAAGCATCTCCCCAATTTAAGAAGCACCATCATAAGTTACATCCATAAAAGTAAGTCAAGAAGCAACACACACAGTCTTCACCTGAGATGGTGTTAAAGATGTCAGTGGTTCCTGTAAGTAGGTTGTTTGCTGCTTAGAGGCAAATGCAGCTAGAGAGAGCAGCCTGTTTGGACTGAAACCTCATGGGCTGTTTTCAAATCAAATTCAGTGGGTTCAAGTCAAACCAGAGCCAAGCACATGCTTCTAAAATCTTACTATTTCCACCTGGGTTTTTTTTATATGCTGACACATACTGGTAGTGCAAATTAATTATTTTGAATAGAAATATCAGCATTAGAAGTAAATCTGGCAAATTCAGCCATAAACACACAACAAATACTTCTCTTGAGAAGCTTCCACAAGATAAGCAGGCAGATAGTTGCTGTGTTGCTGGCCGGAATGCGCAACACTCCCATCGCTCTGGGGTTTCCAAAAATGTGCACTTTCTAGGCATTCCTTTTAATAGAAATGAGGATCCCAGGTTTCCTTCCAAAAACTGTTGACGCTGTAATTTACTGCCCATCGACAGAAATCCCTGCAGCTTTGCTCTGTCACCCGTCCAACCTCCTGGCTCCATGCCTCCTCCTTTCCCTACCTCAACCCTTCTATTAAGGACCTTTTGTTAAACTTTGTGCTATAACAGATGTACTTGAGGCCTGATGGTTCAAGCACATCCAACAACAACAGAGGGCAAACTTGTATATGCTAAAGAGCAAAACACACCATCAGACATAAAAGATAAAATGAATGCTGTCAAAACAATGACAATTAAGAAACCAAAGTGGACTTAATTACCACCATTTGAAAAATGTGTTGTAATTTAGTTTAATAAAGACAGTTTTCTAAGTCTTTCCAATGAGACACTAGGATTCTCCAACATTTCCTGGAGAGCCTGTGGTTTAGGCAGGAAAGCCATCACTGTGGATTTCTGCTATTCCAAGTGATTTGTAAGAGCTCACACTGAGCACATTATTACTTTTGATACCAAACAGTGTAAGATTCAGACAGGTTGTCTCAGGCATTGTAAAAATTTAGATAAAAAAAAAAAAAATTATTATTTTGCTCAGTGATAAACTTTATCATCAAAAATTGGACAAAGCAAAGAAACTTCAGAAATGAGACAAAAAGAACAACACAATTTGGTGTTTGTCCTTGAAAGGCCTGCTAAACTGTACTGTATCCTCCACTGAGGCCCAGGCATGCACCAGGACACACACCAACAAATAAATGTGGGGTCAGGTTTCCTGGAACAGATGAAAAATGCTTATGTTCCCTTAGCAGTGGGATATAGAAAACTAAACATAGAGCCATATAAATTCCAAGGAAATACCGTCACTCCAAAATAATCTGTGCTAGACAAAGGTGCTCCTGCGCCCATGGATGCGCTCTACGTTTGCCTACACACGTAGGTGTAGGTCCCTGGCCTGAGACACGGTCTGTACACCAGGTGAATGGGCTTTTTTAAAGCTTTCCTTTCTGACCAAGTGCAGTCCAGCAGATCTTTTGGACATACTTAGAGCAAGCAAAAGCCCAAAGCCTGCAGCCAATAATTTTGGCAGAGAAGCAGAGCAGGAAAAGCTGATAGCCGGACACACTCATCTTACACACAGCACATATCTGTGGATCTCATTTTTTCAGGCTGTTGAGGTGCTGGATTTTCCATGCAGGCAAAAAAAACCCCCTTCCTGTGTACATTGCAATATAAGAAGTCCAGAAGACAGTACATTGCCAGTGACATCAAATCACAGGATCCATTCTGTGTTTGGTCAGGTCCCAGTGTTTCCTCCCTGGACTGAGAGAGATTAAAAATGCATTGCTAAAGGGTGTGGCAGCCTTAGATGCAAATGTGGGTATAAAAATACTGAGGGTTCTGCTGGCAAGGATCCTGCTGGTTGCATAACTGAATATCCAGGCTGTGTAATATCAGAGTTCAGCAAACAGAAGAATTTATGCTTCCTCCCAGATGAATTCATCCAGACTGAAGTGATTCAGCAAGCTGCTATTTAATGGACAGCCCCAGTCATCCTGCCTTTGGCTGATTAAATTCAGAGGTTGATGTAAATTATTCCATGGAGAAGTCATTTGGATTTAATCTGAGTTGCTGCATCCAAGGTAACACGCCACGACACAGAAATTTTAACTTTGCTCCAGCCAGATTATGAGGTACAGTGTGGCCTGAATTCAGACTTCCCTGTGAACAGGGTCAGCAATAAACCACCAAATGCAAACAATGGAGAATACCGTGACTTCTAAAGAATTATTAGAAACTCTTCTCTAACACCCCATGTGTTATGCTGGCAGTGAGGTTCGGTAAAGAATGGTTTCAAATCTTCCTCATTTGACTCTTTCCAGACTCCCAAGTCTACCAGGGATCCTGGGGAGAGGTGGCCATGGGATCTTCTATCTTAACTAGACCAAGAGGTTGGCAAGTGCTCCTTACTCTTTTATATACTGATGTTTGTGACAAAATTAATTCCCAATAACTGCCTTTGCTGCTGCCATGAACTCCAGACAGGTCTGAGCTGCACAAAAGGAGAGGAAGTGGTATATACAGACAGGCAGTGGATCACTCTGTCTCAAAGTAGTGTGATTCCCAAAATAGCCTTAACCCCTCTCAGTTCCCAGATGGACTTTTAGAATATTGGTTTTAACCCATGAAGATCTTTGTTCCTGTGAATCCCATTGGTGGAACACAAATTGGTGCTTTTTTTCCCTCTGCTTTCTACTGCCATAGCAGAGATTATCTAGGAGCTCATTAATGTACAGAGGGATGAGAAAGGGGCAGGGATATTCTCCATCTCCAAAATGCAGTTCTCTTGCTTCAGCCAAAAGCTAGAGCTGGACTGGTCCAAAAACCACAGGAATTCCAGAGGAGGGATATATTTTTGTCAGGACATGAAGGTTTGCAGAAGCCTCGGCAGAAAGTTTTAGCTGGTGTCCCTTTCTCATGAAGACAGGTGGTTGCTTTCATGTTTGTTTTCCACAGAATGATGCCTTTGCTAACCTCTCAAGACAGGACTGACATTTTTTTCCCACTACCACATTCTTTCAGAGTTTTTAAGCATAGAGCTGGTTTTAAGTCTTGTTACGTGATAAGATGCACCCTAGCTGCTAAATCCATGCCATCTGCTTTAATGGCAATCAAGAAAATAGCCAGAATCATAAAATGCTGCAATATATGCCCAGACTGAAGAGTCTTCCCCTCCTCTGAAATTTCCATCGTATCAAGAATGCTTAATGAAGTCTTAATATTAGAAGGCGTCAAAGCAGCTTTAGGTGCTCAGCCCTGACATAGAATTCCTTGTCCCCAGTGCCAGTAGTTGCAGATTTTGTTTTATGACTTCAAACCAAACAAAATCACAAAATCACTGCTATGCAAGCTTTGGAAACTCTCCCTAGATGGCTGTTGCAAATTAAGGTTATTGGAGGTTTACAGCACTTCACTTAAAAGTAACAATCTAATAATAAACATTCTGTTGCTCAACAGAATCCAGTTTCTGCCATTCTCAGAATGCTACCAGAACTGTGTGTAAAAGCTGTAGTAAAACTGGATAGCTTATACCACACTAGAATTTACAGACTAATACAATCAAGGTTTAAAATGTACAAGTCCTGCTCTGTGGACCCTTTTCCCTATGAAAATATCCTCTGAGATCAATAACCCCTCAGCGCAGGAATGCTCTGTGAAAACAGCAGCAGAAAAACTCTGTTTCATTACAGTCCACCTTATGCTCTTCCAGGACATAAACAACAGCTCCACTCCACAGTCCTTTCCAAGTAAGGATTTTTACGTGAATTTTTATTCAGCTTCCTAGCAGATCTTTGACTTCTGCGTATCAAGAAACTCTTGAGTAATTCAGTTAAATTTGGAAATCTGAAACAAGTCTACCAAGGAAAATGCTGAGGATCTCACAAAGCATACAGTACTCCATCATCCCCAGCTTTTGGGAAGACTTTCCCACGCTATAATCAGGTCAAAAGATGCTGCTTTTGTTGCATTAGTCATTGCACAAGTGTTTGGAAGATACATGAACTGAGGAGTCTGTAACAGCTTAATCTTTACAAGGCCAAATTCTTCCCAAGAGTGAAAAAACAAGGACAGCAGTTGAAGTCCCCTCCATGTGGACAGAACAGGCAAAAGTAATTCCCAGTCTGGGCAGTACAAAGCTTGCTTAGTGTAGAACTCATTGCTCCCAGCTTATCAAAGCACTCCAAAGACACGTAACATGAGGGTCACAGGAGCACTCACTGACCAACCTCACACTCAGAAATGTAACTGGTCCCTTAAAGATTCTCTTTGGGAACCCACCACCTGTCCCTCGCAGGATCAAACCCAGAAAGTGGTAACCCCACCATCTCTTGTTCACGGCTCCTTTCTTGCCCCTTTTCATCAGCTGAGAGAGCAGCCACAGTCTCTGGAAGCACAGCTGAGGGCTCCACACTGCAACACCCTGCAAATATGAAGCACAGCTACCTGGTGACAGAGACACAGCACATACCTGCTCCTTTGCTGGCACCAGCAGCTCTTCAATCATCATGCTGTCTCGGGCATAGGAGCTCCTGTTCAGCGTGTAGGACCTATCCGAACTGAAGGAGCGGAGGCTGTTGTATTTACCATTTATCATAGAAAGTGCGGGTGACAATGAGATGAACAGAAAATAAAAATAAAAAAATTAATACATGCAACTTCCAGGGATAGAAAAAGATGGCAAAATATACATAATCTGTGAAATAAATAAATACAAGGAAGAAAATGGAATAAGAAGTATTTGACTACAGTTAAATATTCCCTTCCCTACAATATGCAAAATCTCAACAGATGCTTACTGCTTTGGCAGTAATGTTGTGGTTTTAGAATAAATCTAGAGAAGTGTATTCAAGCATTTAGATGAACTTTGATAAGTATCTCCATGCCCTAATCCTGAAGGCGACCCACAAAGGCAGGTCCCTGGGGAGCTGTGGGTAGGTCACGGTGCCTGCCCACACAGCTCAGGTTGCTGAAGCAGGTTTAACTAAGAGCAAGTTTTACGTGATGTCATTCTCTTTGTGGCTGAACCACTTCTGACATTGTTACAAACACCCTATAGTTATCCCTATAGCTAGAAAGGAAAGGATAGTAAGTTTGAAAGGAAAGGAGAAATAATTTCGCTTATTGACAACTAAGTACAGATTCCGATGTTTTGCAAACTGTTTTCTGCATGTTTAACTATTTAGAAATAACTGTGATCACTTTTAACGTGTTGCAATTAAACCAGCGTAGGAGTGTTTTACATTTAACCCTGGAAGGTACATTATGGTATGTGCTAAAAACATGCTGCAGGCCTAGACATGCTTGCTACGTGACAAAAAATAAAGTAGTAAAAAACGTGAATTAATACAAAGCAACATCCACCAACATATTACACTTTTGAACTAGCAACACTTTTCACACTCAAAACTCTACAACATGTTTCATGCATTTAGTAGTTGCTAATTGAATTTCTCTAATCCCTTAGCGCACGTTCCTTCTTGTGCTGGAAGCAGAACTGGGATCTTAATTACACACTGTAGGCATATGTTAAGCAGACTTTTACATGATAAAGGGCATAAAGAATTTAAGTTATATTTGTTATATCAGAGGGATATTCTCTAGGGCTGAACCCACCCCCTGCTCCCCAAAATAAAAGCATGTCACTTTGCAATGCTGAATAAAATGAAGATAAGCAATGGCAGCAGCAGAAAGATGAGAGAGATGTAACACGATGCCATGCCTTCTTACCTGACTTTTGGACTAAAGCAATTTACATTGGAAAAGAAACAGGAGAAATAGAAAGCAAAGAATCAGACAGGAAAAGCAAGATGTTATGGCTGGATGGCTTATATATTTAATGTGTTCATTTCTTAATGTTACACTCAGAATCAGCAGTAAGATACATCCACAGAATACTTTTTTTGCTAAATGAAATACTTCACAGAAAAAAACACTGTATTTGTCTCCTCTGAGCATAACATGGGCAACGCAAAAAATGAGCTACGCAGCAACAAATAGTAATGACACTGCTAAAACCAGAAGCATGGGAATACTAGATTTCTCTCAAAGAAAACATAACATGGAGCTGAACCTCAGATCTCCCTAACAGATCGTGACTGTGGAATCTGCTCTCCCACCTGCACAGGGAGCACTCTGTGCAAGAAGAGAGCTGCAAGGAGGGGAAGGTGTCAGGTGAACCAGCGCTGGGCTCTGCACACAGAGCACACTCCCTCTGCACCACCACTGCCCTGCTCCAGCTCTGAGCAGGGACAGGGCTGTGAGATCACCCTGCTCACACCATATTTGAGAGCAGCATGTCAGCTTTGTTAATTCGGTTGACTATGACATGAGATTCTCCATTGCCCTGCTCCAGCTCTGAGCAGGGACAGGGCTGTGAGATCACCCTGCTCACACCATATTTGAGAGCAGCGTGTCAGCTTTGTTAATTCGGTTTACTATGACATGAGATTCTCCATTGCCCTGCTCCAGCTCTGAGCAGGGACAGGGCTGTGAGATCACCCTGCTCACACCATATTCGAGAGCAGCATGTCAGCTTTGTTAATTCGGTTTACTATGACGTGAGATTCTCCCTTCAGCTCTAATTTGCTGATCTTCTGGCTAATGGACTATTTAAAGCATTTTGGCATTTCTCATGAATGTATTATCTCATAAATACTTATTAACTTGCCTAAAAATTGTAAATTGAGCACAACATGGTTGAGGACTACTAAAGAGCAAATTTCCACTGCATGCTTGCATTTCTAATGCAGCCATAACAAACAAGACTGAAGGGCAGACATCTAAGCTTTACCTTACGGGAGTTGCCATTTGCTGTTAGACAATGAACTCACTTTTTAAAACAGATCTTTAAACTACAGCATAGGAAAAAGCCCTCAGGGCGCCAGCTTATGAGGTTTAATTATTAGCTTCAGTACAATTCAACTGTCAGTAACTACTTGCAAATCCACAACTATGGAAGTAATCTCTGCTCAAACAGCTTTAACTGTTTTGAGCAACATACACTGAAGACTTTAGCAACATTCAGAAATAAAATCTAAAATGTTGATCTGGAAATACCTGCTTTGAAACTAACATTAGTCAGACAACATATTAATTTTACAATGTTTTATCAGGTTCACAGAAACTTTGGCCTGTTTTTTGTAACGCATAATCCATTATCTGCCAAATAAACCCTGCAACAAATTTAGGGGAAACTTGCCTTTTTTTTTTTTCTTAGGGGGGAAGAGCATTTTTTTTTTTAATGTTGTCTTTCTCAGTTAGATTACTCACTAGTACCTTCAAAGAAATAAAAGCACCGAATAGCAAAATGATTTGTCATTCAGTTTTTCTGGCATTTACATTCTTCAGCAAAACACACCCATTAAGGAACCCTCTACTGTGAGTATCAGCCTGACCAGCAGTAGTCAAAAGAAACCTGGCTTTGCTGGCTGCTCTGGATCAGTTTCTAGATCGGCTGCAGACCGCTAGCAAAGAGGTACCTTGGAGATGTTCAGAGCATGAACAGAGACCAGAAAAAGTGAAGAGTTAAGTTTTCTGTATCATTGCCATAAGAAGCCAATGTGAATAAAGGCTATGAAATAAAACTGCAATGAACATATGCTTCAAAGGAAGTACAACCCCCCCTACTTCACTTCAAAACAGACTCCGGTGCTGTGCGGAAGAGCGCGCTTGGTTTGTAAAAACTCCTACCTGTGGTGACACACGAACATGAGAAACAGCAAACACAGTACCTGGCGGAGCGGGCTCCCAGGCTGAAGCCCATGTATCCTTCAGCAGGCAGAGAATCATCTCCCAGCTCTTTCAGATCCTGGGGTCCGAGGTATTTGTCCGTATCGCCTGTCATTGCATCCTCACCTGCCAGTGCAAAAGCCAGGCTGGAATCAGAGCTACACGTATGGCAGATGTTTGTGTGCTTAGTAAGTCATAACGCCCTTCTCTGCTCGCCAATAAGGAATCAATCCAGTCACCCCCACTTTCCCTAAGGCTCTTTCCACGTTGTATGTTAATTATCCAACCTCTGAATGTGCCTGAGAAAATAATTTTATTGGGGGACAAACGAAAGAAGCAAAACTCCGCCGTGACGTAAACCCAATAAAGTTAAACGAGGGATGACTTTTGCCCAATCGTTTCAGCAAGCTAAAGAGTTCTTCTGTACTTTGCATTATTGCACTCACTTTTGCTTTCCTTATGGAAAAAAGCCCGAGCTGACAAAGTTGGATCATTCCGTGCGAGGAAAAAAAAAACAAAACCAAAACAAACCAACCAACAAAACCAAACCAACCCCTGGCTGTGAGAGACAGCCTGTTTGCCCAGAAAAGTGCAGCAAGCTTGAATGGAGGGTGAGAGAAGGAAAAGGCCCGCCTTCCACCTTGTGTATTTCTCAATACCTTTTGGAAGCTTGAACGCAAGATGGGATTTTTAATTTTTTTTTTTTTTTTTTTTTTTTTTTTTTTTTTTTTTTTTTTTTTTTTTTTTTTTTTTTTTAATGAACTGCTCCCCACTGCCAGGTTGATTTCCGAAGGTCAGCGCTCCCCGAAGCCTGCTCTGCCCGCGGCAGCCGGGGCCGAGCGCGGTG